>SDUX01000001.1:1866122-1943622 GCA_008729055.1 Pyropia haitanensis | reverse complement strand
CGACCGCCCGCCGGGACGCCTCAGAGCGGACGCGCTGTCCGCGCTGCAAGGAGAAACAGCCGGAGTGGAGCAGCGAACCAGTGAGGGGAGGACGGGCCAGCATGCAATGTTGTAATATCTACACGAGGAACAGGACGCAGTCAAAGACCTATCGTCCGTACCAGAAACGTCTGGGCCGCGGGCTATTCGAAGATAGCACCCTCGGCCACCGCGTTGGCACCCACCACACCCGCTCCACCCGCCCGCAAGGGTCTGCCGCGTCCGGTGCGCAGCTCTCGCGGCTTCTGGCGCGGCCCGTTAGGCCTTGCCGCCGACAGCCACGGATGAAGCCTGCGCGGCGGCGGCCAAGCAGCCAGGCGGCACGGCGTAGCGGGAGCGCTCCGTGCGAGGCACGTAGCGCCGATCTTGGTAGTCCACGAGGCACTCGCCACCGGCCAGCTCCCGCGTGTAGTTGACTTTGAGGTACGTGTGCACCGCGCGCACCTCCCCCCGCGGGCCCACCACGTCAATGACCTCGCGGCTGTAGTTGACGCCCACGTTCTCCAGCACGTCCAGCGCGGCTAGCGCGTCGGGCGTCACGGCGTAAAGCTCCCCAACGACACGGTGGCCCTTGCCGGGGGAGGCCAGCAGGTAGGGCGAGTACCAGTCGCCACCAACGACCAGCGGGTAAGCGCCGACGGTGGTGCAACGGCCGAGGTAGATGGAGGAGGTGAGCAGGGGGGCGTTGGGGAAGCCCCGCTTGAGCGTCCCATACACCATCACCACCGTCTTGCCTGCGGGTGCGGGGGTGGCGGCCGCCGCCCCGTTGGCCATCGGCGGGGACGCAACGACGGCATCTGCGGTCGTGTCCACCTTGCTCGCAGGGCTTGCCGACTGAGCGACCGTCATGGCGAGCGGGCACCGGGGCGGCGGCGGTAGCCAGGCAATGGCGGCGGTGGTGGTGCCGCTAACGCCACAAGCGGGGTGCGTCCCGCCCGCCACCCAGTTGCCTCGGGCCTTGTCCAACAGCGCTTGCCGCCTGTGGCGGCGCAGCCCGTGGACGCTCGGCGGGGGCGCAGTGAAGCACGGCGGTGTCGCCTGGAGGGCAGCGAGCATGATCGGGACGCGGCAACGCCCCAGCTGCAGGTCCAGAGTCAGGCTCGAAAGAAAGGACGAAACAAATAGAAGATGGAGTGGAGTCCAGGGGGGGGGGGGGAAGACGAGGGATGGCGAAGGGGAGAGGAGACGAGGGGGAAGATGGAGAGACAGGGGGGGAAAGAAGGAGATGGGAGAAAAAAGACAAATCGAGGTGCAGGACACCGTCGAGCCCAGACGGAGAGCGGGGTGCTGTCCGGGTCGGGGTCTCTGCAAGGCGGCGGCGGGTCCCGCGTGCCACGGCCAGAGGTGTTTAAGGCTGCGACGGGCACGGCAAAAACGCCAGAGTGCCAGACGCGGAAGGGAGGCGGGTGGTGCCAGGCGGGTGGCAGCACACCAACGTGAGGGACTGGGCGGCGGCTATGACAGCCGGCAGATGGGCAGCGGCACGCCAAGCACACCACCGACGGCCGCGCCTACGGCCGAGACCGCCGCCGTCACCGGGGGGTGCGTCTGGGGGGCGCGCTGCCACCGGGGCCACCACCCGCTCCCCGCGGCCAAGCACACGGGGTCACACGGCCCGGACCAAAAACAGCCCGCCACGCTGCGTGCTCTTCCCACAGGCGCCCAAGAGGAACCATCCAATGCGGCTGCTCTGCCAAATGGGGCTGGTGGCCCCGATGGGTGCACCCCCCGCCCCCCCCTCCCCCCCCTCGCCCAAGAGCCCCCAGTGAGGGCCCGTTTTCCGCACCGTCCGCACGGGCCAACGGTGGCGGCGGATGAGCGCCCTCCGGCGCGCTCCTTGCCATCCGTTTCGCCAGCCATCCAAATGGATGGTCCAGAACAGGTCGACCACCCAGCAGCAAGGCCATCGAGGCGTGGGAGGGCGGGCCCTTCTGTACCGTGAGATGTTTGACCACGTGTCCGCTAACAGGCGGAGCCGACAGGGTTGTTCGCGGCACCCTCGAGCTGGGCCGTCCATTCTGGAAGTAGTTTGCCCCGGTGGCGTTTCAGCCGCAGGAATGCAAGCGTATACGAATCGCAGACAAGACTGGCGCGTGGGGAATGCCCACAGGCCGCCGCCATACCAAGATGTTTTTGGAACCACCGCGGCGGGCGGAGCCACAAACCGCCACCAACACGCTCGCCGCGCGCTACAGCAGGAGGAGCGGTGGTGCTGCGGCCACCGCATGGTGTTCGACGTGCTACTGGGAAACGAGGCGTGTGTGGGTCGTGAAAGCCGACCTCCACTCGGTCATCCCCCATCTGGGGCACTTCACAGCCGCTGTGCGCGGCGGATCCCACCGCAGAGCCGGGAGAGGCCAAAGGACCAACGAGGCGGCCCCCGCCTCCTCCGCCCTTTCGTGCTGCGGAGTCATACTTCATCCGTTCCGTGCACTCATCCGTGCGTATCGGGACAGTGTGTGTTGAGCTGCGCCCGGCCCTTTGCGAAGTTGGGTCCACGAGGCAGAGGACCCGGACCCCAACGAGCCGACGGCTACGACGCGAACCGCCGCCGCGGGTGTCGGACGGGCAGCCAGCCACCGCGCAACTCGGCATCGATGTCGACAGCTCGTGGACCCCCGGCAGGGGAGGGTCCGACAGACCAAGCACCTGTTTTCTGGGACAACTCTCATTGGCGCACTCCTTTCAGTTGGGCCGCGTCGGACCGCGCGGAACGGACTGCAGCAGAGGACCGCTTGGCATTGGTGTGCGGGCAACGCGAGCCACAAGCGCTGGTGAACGGCCGAGGATGGCCGTAGACCCTTTGCTGCCAACATGTGCTGACGAGCGATACGAGCCGTGCGCAGGCATGCCGGCGTACTGTACCCGGTCGGGTGGCTGTGAAAGTGCGGTCGCCCTGATCCGTCGAGGGCGCTACTTGGCAGTGCCAGACAGAGGTAGCGACGATAAGATGGGCATTCGCGATGTTTGTAGGAACACAGACCAGCCCGCTTTCCTGACGTCGTTGTGCACTCTTGCTGGGCACTTCATGAACGCGGGCCTGCGCTCCCCCTGTTTTATGTCGTTTGATACTGCCGACCGCCTGTTGGCGGTGGTTCACCAGGTGACAACGACGACAATGGTGACAGGGGGGGACTGCCAGCCCCATGGATGAGAAGGGCAACACATGGGGAACCACAAGCACCGTCACAACTGGGACAGAGACGACGCAGACATGGCCACGGCAGCCACCGCAGCCACCTCGCCGTCCACATCCACCGTTGCCACCAGCTACGACGTCTCCTAATCTACGCCGGCGCTAGCGCCACCATAATCACCCTTAATCACGCCTAACTCAGAATTGTACCCCCTTCGTCCAGAATTGTACCCTCTTAATCCAGAATTGTACCCTGCTTTTGTCGGGACTCGGGGGGTGTTGGTTGGGGGGGCGGGGGCTCAAGAACAGGAGTGATCGAAGCCCGCACGGTCAGAGCGACTTCAGTGGACTTGAGCGTACCTGCTCTGCTTAGATCTTTTCACTCTCGTGAGTCATCTCGCAACGGCTGTGGTTGGACGTGCCCTTCCACCAATCTCGCGGCGCGAGTTGATTCGTCGCTTCGGGTCCAAAACGACGACCTCACCATGTTCTGGGAGAACCTGGCAGCCGAAGCGACGGCCACAGACCAGCGCGGGCGAGGAGCTGGTCAGCGGTGGCGTGCCCTGGCAGGTGTATCGCAGCGCTCACGCACACAATCTCACCACGGGCGCCTTGGCTATCCATCCACCCGCGTCAGCAGCAACTTCTTCGGCGGATGGTCCTGTGACAACCTCTTCCATGGCCTTCTCCTTCCCGTCGTCGCCTCTCCCCGCTGGTTGCTCCTTGCTTCGGCCAAACGACCGCCGCCGCCGCCTCTGGCACCGTCGTCATCCCCGCAGACACACGCACGGGAAACGACGGCGACGCCGCCAACTGGGAGTGGAAGGGGTGCACCGTCACGTCCGTCAGCCCCGGGCACTGGGGACAGACTTGGCCGTCCCCAGGGTTGCAGCACATCCCCCCCCGGTGTGCGTCCAGCTCGTCGTGCAGCGCCGACGTGAGAGCATCTCCACCAATGCAGCCAAAAGCCAAAAGCCAACTACGTGGCACACGTTTCACCGGTTTGGCTTTGGCTCTGACTGGTGGGCCGTGTGACGGTCCAAAACTAAGACTGTATCACAATTCTTAATCGCTCCGGAGACCACCTTAATGCGCCTCGAGAGCACTCGAGTTTTTGGCTCTCAACGGCAGCGGAGCCAACCCCCGCGCCAAACGAGCCTTTTTGGCGCGGTGTTTTGGCTTTTGGCCAAACGCGGAGCCAACCTGCGCCAATAGGAAGCGTGACCCGTGGCTTGCAGACAGTCCCACAGGACGCTAGTACGGCGTGGAATCGGCTGCTCTCTCCAGGCGCCCCACTAGGTGCTTTGCTTGAGACGTGACGTGCGCGGCGTTGGCTTCTCGGTTGGAGTGGCCATTCACAATCGCCCACGTTGCGCCACGTGTCTCGTTTGGGTTGGCTTTTGGCTCCATTGGTGGAGATGCTCTGAGAGCATCTCCACCAATGGAGCCAAAAGCCAACCCAAACGAGACACGTGGCGCAACGTGGGCGATTGTGAATGGCCACTCCAACCGAGAAGCCAACGCCGCGCACGTCACGTCTCAAGCAAAGCACCTAGTGGGGCGCCTGGAGAGAGCAGCCGATTCCACGCCGTACTAGCGTCCTGTGGGACTGTCTGCAAGCCACGGGTCACGCTTCCTATTGGCGCAGGTTGGCTCCGCGTTTGGCCAAAAGCCAAAACACCGCGCCAAAAAGGCTCGTTTGGCGCGGGGGTTGGCTCCGCTGCCGTTGAGAGCCAAAAACTCGAGTGCTCTCGAGGCGCATTAAGGTGGTCTCCAGAGCGATTAAGAATTGTGATACAGTCTTAGTTTTGGACCGTCACACGGCCCACCAGTCAGAGCCAAAGCCAAACCGGTGAAACGGGTGCCACGTAGTTGGCTTTTGGCTTTTGGCTGCATTGGTGGAGATGCTCTGATGCGGTCAACGGCGGTGATCGTCTGGCACGAGACTCCCAGCAGGGTGCGGCGGCCAGAGATGTCGCCGCCGCCCGTCCGCACGTTGGCCGCCTGCAGCAGCACCCGCCTGGCCGCCAAACGGTACAGCTTGTCGCGGTCCACCGAGCGGGTGCAGTCCAGGCGCGCGTCAGGCTGCTCCACGATGAACCGCAGGTTGCGCCGTCGGGTGCCGTCGGCCGGCCGCACCTCTGCAAACGACCGGCGCGTGTCGTCGCCCACTACTTGCGCACAAAAGGCACCCACGTGGGCGGCACCGTCGCCGACAGCAGGATGAGCGGGCAGGGAAGGCCTCGGAGGACGCGGTGGACGAGGCGGAAGAGGGGGCGGAAGGTCGCCCACATCACCAGCAGGTGCGCCTCGTCAATTACCAACCGCCCCAGGCGACCCTCCTCGTTCAGCTGCGTCAGCAGCGAGGTGAAGCGGCTGCCGAGGCTGGCCGCCTTGCCCAGGTCCATCACCAGCACGTGCACGGGGTGCAGGTTGCGACCCGGCCAACGGCGCGCCGACAGGCCCATCGTCGCCGCGCTCCTCAGCGTGTTGGCCGTCACAGCCCGCGTCGAAGTCAGGACGATGGTCACAGGCGGGAACCGAGCCGCTGCTTCTGCTAGCGCCGGCGGCGGCGGCGGCGGCGGCGGCGGCGGCGTCCCCGCCTTCGCCGCCGCGCCCGCCGCCGCCACCGCGCGCAGCACACCGGCGGGCCGCAGCGCCGCGACCGCTCGCTCGCCCGCCGCGGCCGTCGCGGCAATGTCCGCCCGCGAAAACGACTCGGCCTCTATCAGGGCGGGGACGAGCGCCACGGCGGTCTTGCCCCCGCCGGTGGGCAGGATGCCCAGCAGCGTCTGCGGCTCACTGCGAGTGAGCACCGCCAGCAGCAGTGCCTTCTGGTCCGCACTGACGTAGCGCGACTGGGAGCCGTAGAGGCGGCCCATCGCGTCGTCGGCCAACGCCGCCACGTACTCGGCGTCTTGGCGGACGCAGCACGCGTGGTGGGGCTCCTTGAGCCGCCGACGGCGGGTCTGCCTCGAAAAGTCCGCGTCCGCCTCTGCAGCGGCGGCCGCCGCCGCCGCCGCCGCCGCCGCCGCGGGCGGCGGCGTCCCACCACCACCAAACGACAGCCGGCGCTTGACGGCCAGCGGCCTCGTGGCGCTGCCGACGGGGGGCGTCGTGGTGCCACGGCCGGCGCCGGCGCCACCGCCGGCGCCGCCACCGCCGCCACCCACGACGCGCTGCAGCCCGTCGGCCGGGTGCATCGACGGCACGCCCAGGACGGCGTGCCACAGGATGCTGGCGCCGCGCAGCATGCCCCGGCGAATGGGGGACACGCCGCGCACGTCCTTGGTGATGTCAATGGCGTAAAAGGTGTTGGCGGTGTACAGGGAGTGCGACGCCTGCTGCAGCAGCGCCGCCGCGACGGTCTCCGCGCCAACGCCACCGCCACCACCGCCGCCGGCGCCACCAGCGCTGGTGATGATGCCGCCGCCACCCGCGACAGACCCGTCATCCTGGATGTCCTCCACGTCCACGTTGCAGACCGCCTTGGCCATGCCCGTGGCCCACTGGCGGAAGAAGCGGACGCCGCCGGCCGCGTCTGGCACCTGTGGCGCCTCAGGATCCTCCTCCACCAACGTCGGCGGGCCCCACTGCGCCCGGCCCGTCAGGTGGGTGCGCAGCGCCGCGTCCACGGCGTCGCGGTTCGGCGGCCCGCCGGTGAGGACGTTGCCAAACAGCAGCGCCTCCTCGTGCGCCGCGTCGTTGGCGCCGCTCTGCAGGTTGCGCGCGAGGCGGACGCGGCGCACCAGCGGCACCATAAACGCCATGTACAGCAGCACCAGCGTGGACGTACGCGCGTCCAGGTGGCGGACGATGCGGGGGCTGATGCCGCCGCAAAAGGAGCGGTTCTTGCTGTAGGAGGTGGCGATGTAGACGTTGCCGGCGTCGACAAACACCTGCCGCTCCCCGTGGCTGGTTGAGCACATGCGGACGCCCAGCAGCTCCGTCATGCGCGGCGGCGCGCCGCCGACGACGTAGCACAGGGCGACCAGGCGGGCCAGCCACGCGTTGACCGCCCGCACCCACCGGTGGCCGACGCCGTTCTGCTGGTTGAACTGGATGAGGCGGTCGCCGCCTCCGCCGCCGGCGCCGCCGTCCGGACCGTCCTCTTCCTCCTCCTCGTTGCTGCCGCCGTCGTACACAACGCGCAGGGGGGAGCCGCCGCCGTCAAAGCGGCCACTGCGGACCAGGTGCTGCACCCAGGCGTCCCGGTGAGGCGTGTTGCCCGGCTGGTCCAGGAACGTCGCTCCGAGGAGCACAGACGCCGGCTGGTCGACCAGCGCCGGCGCCTGCTCGTAAAAGCCGCTGCGCGTCGGGTCGTAGCCCAGCAGGATCTTCTGCAGCAGGTCGTCGGTCAGCTGCTCCTGCAGGGCGCTGACGGCCTGGCCAAGGCTGGTGGTGCTCATGTGGGAGCCCACGCCCTGCAAGCGGCCGCACCGCGCACTCGGCGCCCGCGACGTGTCGACGTGCTCGGCGGTGAAGCACGGCACAAAGATGGAGCTCTTGTACTCTGCGGCGGCAATGCTCTTGGCCGCAGACAGCACAGAGACGACGTGCGCGGCCGCGGTGCTGCGCCACAGGCTGGTGCGCTTTTGGATGACCCCCACCGTCTCGTCCAGGGACATGTCGGCCGCCGGCGGCACGACCTGCAGGCGCAGCATCGACGTGGCGTGCACCCCAAACAGCAGGGCCGCGTACAGATGCTGCGCCGCCGTCGCGTCCATAAACGTCGGCGGCGGCGGTGGCGCCGACGCCGCCGCCGCCGCCGCCGCCGCCGCTGCCGCCGGCGACGACGACTGCCCCCCCCCCACGGGATTGTACCGGTAGAGCAGCGCGAGGAAGGGGGTCAGGTGGCCCACGACCGGTCGCGACTTGTCGTCCCCGCCGTGCGCGGCCGGCCGCGGGTCGTACTCCTCGTGGAAGAGGGCGACAAGCGCAAAGATGAGCGCCCGGCACAGGCGGCCAGAGACGTTGGCCGGCGGCGTCGTCGTTGGGTCCGACGCGGCCGCGGGCGGCGGCGGCGTCCCTAGCGGCGGCGGCCCAAACGATGCGGGCGTCACGTCTTTGGCGCGCTTGGCGCGCCACCAGCGCTGCAGTGCGGCGGCGTCAACGGCGCTGAGCGCGGCGGCCAGCTCCGTCAGTGCCGCCGTCAGTGCGGGCGACAGGGTCGGCACGCGGGCGCCGCGCTCGGCCTGCTCCAGCGCCGGCAGCGACGCCTTCTTGTGGATGCACAGCGCCACGTGCAGCGTCAGCGCAACGTCCGCAGCGTAACTCTTCCACGAGCTCTCCTGCAGGTTGACGTTCCAGTCCTTGAGGAAGACCGCCGCGCCCGTGCCCGCCGCGCCGCTCAAGCCGTTGCCGTCGGGCCCCGCACCGACGCGCACGCGCCGCGTGAGGGTGCGGTCGCCGCGACGACCCAGCGCGATGGCAAGCGCAAAGACGGCGTTGGTGCCGACAACCAGCGGGATCTGGTTGCCGTTGGCGTCCACCGCCGAGAAGCTCATGCGCTCCAGCACATGCGCGGGCGTCCAGCCCAGGCCGGCCAGCCGCGTGTGGTAGCGCTCCAGCGACAGCAGGCCGCTCAGCGCCGACTCGTCCAGCGCCTGCAGGCCGTCCGCGGTGAGGACGGTGGCGGCTCGCGGGACGGGCTTGGCCAGGTCCGCCGCGCGCAGGCGCGACGGCGGCCGCTCCGCTGCCGCAGCCGCCGGCCCACCCACGGGCGAGTCCCTCGCGGCCGGCGTGCCGGCAGCACCGCCGCCGCGGCCACCGTCGCCATCAGAGCCCAGCTGCACAGGGAAGAGGCGGTAGCTGCGGCCGTCCAGCAGGGACTGCATCGGCAGGATGTCCCACCAGCGCTGGCTCGCGTCGCGTCCAGCGTTGACGCACGACGCCGCCGCGGCCGTGACGGCGACGGCGCCGCCGTCGTCGCCGTCGACGCGGCGGGGCTTGTGCTTGGCAATCAGCGACGCCACGTTGTTGGCGCCCGTGTGGCACGACCAGCAGCACGCGGCCTCTAACTGCACCGAGATGCCCGGCAGGGGCGGCAGGCGCGCCTCCGACGGCCACGACGGGAACGGGTTGTCCACGTAGCGCGCGCGCTACGCAGCGACAGGCGACGAGACAGCGGCGCGCAGCTTTGCGGCCGCGGCCTCGTGCGTCAGCAGCAGCGACAGGCCGTGGCGCGTATCCGCGCCGGGCACAAAAGCCAAGGCCTTGCGCGTGTGGCTCTCGCGGCGGCGGTGCTTGCGCAGGCTCAGCAAACTGTCCGCGACGACCTCGCAGGCGAGGCAGACCACCAGCCCAGCGCTTGCAACGTAGCCAAACAGCGGCTTGTCCGCGAGCAGCTCCGGCCCGCGCGCCGAGGTCGGCTCCGTCGTCGCCACAGACGCCGTCACCGGCGAGTCACGTAGGACAGGACGCGCCGGCGCAGGCGGCGTCGCCGGCTCGGCTCCCCCAGCAGGCGCGGGTGCAGAGCTGACAGGCACGGCCGAGGAAGAAGCCATCGTGCGGAGTGGGGAGCGGGAGCGAGAGGACGGGCCAGTGGGCCGTGGGCGCCAGCGGGGGGCCGCAACGGCACGCGTGGGCGCGCGTCCGCAGGCGGCGGCGGCGGCGGCGGCAAGGGGGGCAGTGGACATGCAGGGGGGGGCGCTGGGGGAGGGATGGAGCCAGCCTGCGCGTACGCAA
Source organism: Pyropia haitanensis (assembly GCA_008729055.1). Taxonomy (NCBI): domain Eukaryota; phylum Rhodophyta; class Bangiophyceae; order Bangiales; family Bangiaceae; genus Pyropia; species Pyropia haitanensis. The sequence goes on along the minus strand of SDUX01000001.1, from coordinate 1,933,760 downwards.
ACGGCGCGGACGGACTGCGCGGTCGTTAAGAGGGGCAGAGCTGAGAGACGGCGCCTTTGGGAAAGGCGCGCAAACCTGTGGCCCACTGCTGGGCGGCCTGGGGGACCAGCGCCCGCCTGAGCGGCGTGCGCGCGCGCGCGCGCGCGCAATGCGAAAGCCCAGCGACGGCGCCTTTGGAAAGGGCGCGCAAACCTGTACCCCACTGCCGGGCGGCGGCCTAGGGGATCAGCGCCCGCCTGAGCGGCGTGAGCGCGCGCGCGCGCACGCACAATGCGAAGGACCGGCGGTGCTGGTGGTCTGGCCGGCGCAAAAAAGGCGCCATAAAGTCGGGCAAGGACGAAGACGTACCTACCGCACGCGTGACAGATGGCCGGCGGCGGGCGGCGTCGACGGCGGGCGTGGCGCCGCCTTGGCTGCCGGCGCGATAGAGCGCGGGGAGTCGCCGCAAAGCGCATTGGCAGTCTAGGCGCTGGGGGCCGTCGTGCGGTGGACAGTGCAGCCCAGAGCGGGGCTCACGCTGGGCTGAGGTATCGGGGCGGCCCGCGCGACCGCGTCAGGCATTAGGACGGATGACGCGATCTAGGAGCCGCGGAAAATCTGGCCGCCGCTGCTATTAGGGCACGGCCCAGATAACGCCATATCGCCGCTGCAGGCGCCAGTCCGTGGATCACCCGATGGAGCAGTGTTACGATTGCCGACGGTGGGGGGGGGGGACTATCCATGTTTTCTCGTTAGCAGAGACTAGGAAACAATTTCTGGGGGGGAGGCGGGGGCCAGCCATTCAAGGGCCGGCGCGAGCGGCGTGGTCGCTGATTGGGACAGTCGAAATCGCACGGAGAATGGCCGTGGAGGACACGACCGCTGGGAGGGAGGGGCGGGGGGGGACAGGAGGGCTGGCGCGGGGGCGGCAGCCCGCGCGCCGCGAGCCGGCGCCACAGCGCACAGCGGCGGGCCCTTCCCTGTGCGACGGGTCCAGCTGTGAAGATCAGGACCCAAGGCAATTCGACTTACCTTGCCGTACCACGTGGCAGGTTAAGTTGGACCTGGCTGCTTACGCAGCCGGTCGGGAAGATATGATTGTTGAGAGATCGTGGTGTGGCCAGATACGGGGGGCGTTTGCCGCCCCGCTCGTGCGGCCGGGAAGGAGACGGTACACCACTGCTGGTGTCTCGGGCGGCCGGCCGACGACCGGAGCTGAGTGCGGACGGTGCCTGCGGCCACAACCGCTTGAGCAGCCCGGTGGCAGCACCAGCCCCTGCAGGCGCTGTGGCGTGGCTCCGGCTGACGATACCGCTGCTGGGGGCTGTTGGCCATCCCCCCCCCTAGGCCTAGTCTGAGAGCGTCCTGAGAGCAGTCGCGTGTGGAGGCTCGATTGAGAGGAGAGTGGGGGGGTTCTTGAGGTGTGCCAGTCGCCGCCGCGGGCGTCCGACTGGCTTTGCTCGTCGTCTTTGCTCTTTCATGTAAACCACATTCTTGGACTGTGCCGATCACGCGGCGCTTCACGAGTGTGCTACAGGGTACGATTACGCGGCCCTGAAGGAGCTACGACCTGTTACCGACGCTTCACTGTGACACGCACCCCATACTTCCCACATTCGCGAATTACCAAGTACGGGGCCTATCGGACCGACCTGGTATACCCCCCCCCTTTCCCGCTGTGATTCCCCCTTCCCCCGCCCGGATTTTGACTCAGTCGCCTTGGACCAAGTGATCACTGCTTGACCCTCGGCACCATGGCGGACAACCACGATGGCAGCAGCAACACGGACAACAATACGGAGCATAACTCTACGGCGCAGGAGATCTTCCTGGAGAACGAGGATCTGAGTGTACTCTCACCGGCGCAGCAAGGCTTCATCCGCGTTATTCGCGGCATCGAGGAGGAGATTAATGACAACACGACGGGCAACGACGTCAAGGCGATGGTCGTTGAGGCGTACCCGCCGGAGTACCTCTTTGACCCCGACCTAGCTGCTTACCCGAAAATGTACATCAAGCTCCGAAATTGGCTGGATAAACACCACGCGGGGCTCGGGAACCACCCCACCCGCCGCGTTGTCAACCTCCTAGCGGAGCGTCTCTACACGCAGAGTGCGGACATTGAACACGCCAAGGACCTGGCGCGCGCGCTGCTCCAGCCGCGCGTACGGCGTGCTGTCGGTGGAGCGGGAGGTGCGGCCGCATCGAACACCCATGGGTCTGGGCAGACGATGCCGCTCGACCGCATCGCGCAGAACATCGGCATGCGCTACTCCAAGGACAGCATGAAGTTCACGGGCGCAGAGGACCAGGCTTTCCACGAACACGTCGGGTTTTACCTCAAGATTGCCCGAGATTTCTCCCTCAACACCGAGCAGAAACTGATGTTCATGTACAACATGTTCGACGGCGAGGCGATGCGCTTCTTTGACAGTAATGTCGATGGGCGCGTCGAGACCTTCTCGGAGGCGGTCCTGATGATCAACAAGCAGTACAACTCCAAGACCCGTCAGACTGCCGTGCAGAACCGGCTCACCAACCTCTGCCTCGGCAAGCTTGTTGCAGAAGGGGCCAGCGAGAAGCACGCGCTCAAAACAATCTACGACACCATCACCAAGCTCGCCCCTCAACTCCCGCCCAACTATCGTGACGACTCTCACAAGGTGGGGTACCTGCGCCTCTCAGTCGTCGGTGTTATGTGGGCGAAGCAGACCATTGGCCGCCTTGCCACAGAAGACCTGAGCTTTGAGCAACTCTACTCCGAGCTCGTCAACGCGCAGCAGTTGGAGGAGGACTGGAACATGGCACCCTATCGCACGGAGGGCGGCACGTCGGGGACGCAGGCCAACGTCGCCAAGTCCAACTTCTTCACGGGGCAGGGCATGTACGGCCGGCCCAACAAGGGAGTGGGGGCGACCCGCCCCGCCGCGTTCAAGAGCGGTGGCGCTCCGGCCAAGGACGGCAGCGGTCGAAGGTTTGACCCCCTCAGCATCGCAGGTTGTTTTAACTGCGACGACCCGAAACACGTGTTGAAGGACTGCCCCAAGCCGATCAACACTGTTAAGACTACGCGTAACAAGGTTGCCTATTATGACAAGAAGACGAAAGGCGGACGCGCGTCAGTCGCCGCGGTGCTGTATCAGCTAGCCCTGCAGGTCAACCCATCGGCGACCGTCAGCGACGCCAACGACCTGGAGGAGGTGCTGATATTCGGCGAACCTGAAGACGCATCGTCCGGCGGGCAGGCGCCGGACACCCATTACTTGGTGGACTCCGATGGCGACGACGCCGCGGAGGGTGGCGGCAGCACCCAGGTGGGTTTTCCGCGGGGGGCGTGAGTCGTCGACTCGCCCTTTCATCCAGACGCAAGGCACCTCCGTGGGACAGCGACCCGAAGGCTCTCCAGTGTCTCCAGGTCGACAGCCGGTGCACGTCCGGATTCATGGGAGCATGCCTTGATACCGGAGCCACCCGTACCGTCATCGGACGGCGCCAAGCCCTGGCCTACGCCAGGATGACAGGCAAGCCGCTCGTGTTGAAGCCGGCCAAAGCCAGCAACTTTCTCTTTGGCGGAGTGTTATCGCCCAGCCTTGGCACATTGGCCATCCGAGTGCCCATCTCAACCGACTACTATGCCCTCCTGCGTGTGGACGTCATCAACCTCGACATCCCGTTCTTGCTGGGGCTGGACGTCCTTGACGCCCTCGGCCTCTATGTCAACACCGTAGAGAACAAACTCAAGTGTGATAAGCGTGACATTGCTACAGGCCTCGTCCGCAAGGACAACCACGTCTACTTAGAGTGGGGACACGTGACGTACTACACGACAACGGAGCTGAATCGTCTCCACCGCCACTTCAACCATCCCCATCCGGACAGACTGTCCGCCTTGCTGCGACGCGCTAATGACGGCAAGATTGAGGCGAGCACCAGTGCAGAGCTGGAAAGGCTGACTGCTGCATGTGACGTCTGCCAGCGCCTTGCCAAGGCGCCAGGACGCTTCCGCGTCGCCATGCCCAATGAGGACGTGGTGTTCAATCGCGTAGTACTAATGGACCTGATGTACCTTGATGGCCGTTCTGTCCTTCACGCCATTGACAAGGACACACTATTCAGCGCGGCCGCGTTTACCTGCGGCGAGAAGCTGGAAGAACTGTGGCAGCTGTACCTGCACACGTGGGTACACCCGTATGTCGGCCATCCTCAAGTGCTACACGTAGACCAGGCGCCCCAGTTTAAGTCCCCAGCATGGCGGGCGCTTAACACCTCAGCCAGCACCGAGCTGGTGCTATCGGGAGTTGAGTCCCACAACGCGTTAGGAGTCGGCGAGAGATACCACGCCTTCCTGCGCGCTATCTACCGCAAAGTCAGGGCAGAGCATCCCGGCGTCCCTCAAGAGGCGGCCCTGTCCATAGCGGTGGCAGCTATGAACCAGACTGCAGGCCCACGCGGGCTGGTACCGACCCTCCTCGTGTTTGGAGTGATCCCAAGAACGCCTGTCACTACGCGGCTACTGCCCGACCAGAGCAACCGCATGGAGGCCATGGTCAAGGCCCGTAACGAAATGCAGGCCCTCGTCGCCAAGACGCGCCTTCGCGTCGCTCTCTCGGCGCCCGTACCGGCCGCCGCGGACAGGGCCGTCAGCCCTGGAGACAAGGTGCTGGCTTACCGGGAGCATCCACAAGACGAATGGGTGGGGCCGTTTGCTCTCGTCGCACAGCATGACAAGATTGTCTGGCTGGCGGTCGATGGTGTGCTGAAGCAGTTCTCCATAGACAAGATTAAGCGGTATGTACCACCGGTCGCAACGACCGCGGTTGAGTCGCCCACTACCGGGGACGCAGCAGCACCCGCGGTGACCAGTGAGGGTGTAAGGATATGCCCCTTAAATCCCCAAGACTGGAGCCTAGGGGATAAGGACTGGGGCCTCTCCTTCCCTGTCCTTCTCAGCCAACTCCTTCCAAGACGCATCAACTCCAAAGTAATCTGGGGCATGCCGCGGTGTCCGTCCGATAATCTACTACTAACGGACGGTCAGCACGGGAGCCGCGGATTGGCTAACCGACACTACCCTGACTCATCTGCCGACGGGTACAGTCTCCAACGGATCAACGGACTAACGGACCAAAAGACGAGCCACATCTCTGACGCGTCAGCAAGCCGGAACAATCTCCCCGTGGACCAATGGGAGCGACAAGACTTGCTGACCCACGGGAGATATTCGACCCGAAGACTGGCGTCTGCTTACACGCCTCTGAGGCTTTTCGGGTCGAATGGTGCGTGGGGCCAGCCGCGCGGCGCTACGAGCGCCGCACACCGTCCCCCCCCCGTTTGGGGCTTTCTGGTGGGGCGCCTTGGGGCGCACACGCCCACCCTTGCTTTGTTCTGAGAGCCCATGCTTTGTTTTGAGAGCTTTGGTGCCGTCCACCGGCACGACGGGCAATTGCATGCTTTGGGGCACCCTGGGTGCCCCCCTGGGGGTATATAATGCGTGAGTGTGGGCGCCACCGGGAGAGACCTCGGGGGGACAACCACAGACAGAGACACAAAGACCTCCTTTACCTTCGACCCCCTCGACCCTCACCGACGTCACGCCCATCCTCTTCCCCACCCCCATCACCGTCATCCCACCCGTCACCTTCCCCGCGCCCGGCATCCTCATTGGTGCACGGGTTGCTGACACCGGCGCCAGTACGTTGAGGGCTGCCCGTGTGTGGGTGGTGCCTCACATGTGGTAGCTTCAGATAGTTTGACTTCCTCTTGGCGGTGACGTTGCGATTCCGTCCTGGATTTGGCCCTCCCTGTGTTTGTGCACTCGTGCTGCCCCCTGTGTTCGGCGTGCCTCGGGCATTGTAATACGAACGCAGCGGGTTCCACGAATCACACCGAAAGAACACTGCCCTGACACTGCCCTGGTGGCCCCTGTCACGGTTTTTTTTCTTTTGGTCGACTGATTGTCGAAACCCAGTGAGTGCCAAATCAGGTTCGGAATTTTCTTCCTCGGCGTTGGCGGACGCCCCGACTTCCTCGGCGGCGACGGCGCGCCCCCCGACGGCGCGCGGCACCCCGGCGGCGCGCGGCACCGCGGCGGCGCGCGACACCGCGGCGGCACGTGGCACCCCGGCGGGCGCATCCACGTCATCCTCTGTGGCGGCGACGGCCGCATCGGCGGCGCCAGCCGCATCCAAGCCCCCCCTCTCGCGCAAGGGCAAGGGCCCGGCCACGTCAGGACCGGCGGTCCCAGCCAACCGGCGCCTGCTGCTGCCCGCGCAGAATCCGGCCCGGCGCTACATCGCGCCGCCGGCCCCACGAATCGGCCACATCCGACCGACGACCGCGCGCGCAGCAGAGCAGCGAGAGCAGCGCCGGATCGCCAAGACCATCCCCAAGGGCAAATACGTTTGCAAGCCGTGCGGTGTGCGTTGCAACAGCCTGACAGTGCTGCGCGACCATCGCTGGTCGCGGCGCCACCGCAATACGGTCAACCGTCCAGCGACCCGCCCTCGTTGCGACGTGTGCGATCGCGAATTTGAGACGGTCGAGCACTTCGAACGCCACCAGCGTGGCAAGGATCACCACCGCACGCTGGCGCGCCGCACCGACTGACACCTCGCAACACCCCCCAGGATCTGTGCAAGAGACGCGATTTTCCCCCTTTGATCCCCCCGCGTGGAAATCCGGCACGACCCGACTCGGGCCCGTGCGCGGCGGCCGGCGGGAAAATCCGATTGCGTGATTTGAGTCTTCGAATTCTGCTTCATCGCATCGGTTGTGACCCATCAAATAGTGTTGTCCATCTTTGGAAACGTGGTAGCCACGACGGCCACGCTTGTCCAGAGCTAGTGCAGCACTATTTTGCTTGGTCAAATTAACTTGCACATCTTGTAAGACTTGCCCCGTGCTCTGCCGGAGTAAGTCAAACCGGATCTGTTGGGTTAATTTGATTGTTGCGGACCTCACCCAGGACGCAATGGACCCCCCGAATCCTGCGACTGTAAGCCCGATTAATCCGGGAACGGCCTCAACCGCACCCTCCGCGGAGTCATGGAATCAACTTACAGCGTTCGTCTCGCAGATGAGCGCCGAGCTCGAGGCTCATAAGGTTGAATTGGCGGACGCCAAGAAACAGCTGTCCGACGCCAAGGCTAAGGCCTCGAGTGGAGGCGCGACGACTGCGAGGCCGAATAAGCCCGCGCTGTTCTCTGGCAAGCCCGGGACAATTGAAGCATGGTGCTCGCACATGGACTCATATGTGCGACTGACTGACCCTGACGAAGCGTGTCGGATCGCCTGCACCTACCTGGACGGTGAAGCGTTCACCTGGTGGCATACCTACAGTCGGACGACGGCGGTCCCCGACTGGGCTACCTTTCGGGCTGCGCTCATCCGTCGCTTCAGCCCTCTGAACAAGACGCAGGCGGCGCGGGACAAGCTGCACTCATGGCGCCAAATCAAGGACGTCGGGACGTTCAACAGGACTTTCCTGAGCGTCCTCTTGGACATCCCGGACATCACCGAAGCGGAAAAGATCGACCGCTATAGCCGAGGCCTGAAGCGCGACATCTGGCAGGCACTGTGCCTCAAGACGTACACCGATCTTGAATCACTGATGACGGACGCCCTGCGCGTGGAAGCGGCCAAGGCTGGAGTGTCCCGTATCACCAGCAATGTTAACAGCACTTCTGGCAAGCCACCGACGATGGGCGTTGTCCCGATGGACATTTCCAGCATCAAGATCGAAAAGCTGACGCCAGACGAACGCCAGCGCTGCATGCGCGAGGGTCTCTGCCTTCGCTGTCGCGAGAAAGGACACATGGCTAAGGACTGCCCAAAAGGCCAGCGGAACTGAAGCAGCAACAATCCTCAACATCTGTGAAAGACGCTCCTTCGGTTCCTGAAAATATGTCGTCACCATTTGAAGGCCCGCGACTCGGGCTTCTGCTTTCTACTGCTTCTGTCAATGGAAAAGTTTTTAAGGTGCTGTTCGACGACGGATCTCCCATCAACGTCGTCTCAAGGCGCCTCGTTACCTCCTTGCATGTGAAAACGAAAGGAACGGACTTCGCGGCAAGCATGCCCGATGGCCGCTCCCATGTCCTCGCTGAAACCGTTGACCCTCTTGAGATTCACATCGGACCGTACCAAGAGCGACTTCGGTTTGCTGTTTGTGAATTGAGCGCGTACGACCTCATCCTGGGAAAGAAGTGGCGCGATGACAAGGACGCCAAAATCAACAACAAGAAAAACAAGATCTCCTTCAAGTTCAACCACAAGAACATTTCTATCACTGCCTCCCTCAAGAAGCCCGAAGCTCTGATCAGTCGGCAACGCCTTGCTCGGGACCTCGTTCAAAGGTGCCCTGTTTTTGCCATCTACCTGCAGTCGGAAGATCCCTCTAGCACCTTCGACATTAACGCCATTACGATGGGACAAGGCGAAGACAAGAAAGAAGTTCAAGAGATTCTCAAAGAGTACGCTGACGTCTTCCCAGACGAGCTCCCCGACGGACTCCCTCCTGAGCGCAGTCACAAATTTAGCATCAAGCTGACCGACGACGCCCAACCGCGTCGTAGCGGAATTTACCGACTAGCCGAATGGGAACTCGAAGAACTCAAGACTCAACTGGCCGGCCTCATAAGGAAGGGATTCATCCAACCAAGCACCTCACCGTGGGGCTCTTCCGTCCTCTTTGCGGCGAAGAAGGACGGTGGCTGGCGAATGTGCATCGACTACAGGGCCCTGAACAAGGCTACTATCAAGAACGCGTACCCACTACCACGCATCGACGACATCTTTGACCAACTGCGAAAGGCCAAGTACTTTACAAAGATCGACCTCCGCTCTGGCTATCACCAGATTCGCCTTGACCCAGAAACAATACCTTTGACGGCGTTTCGAACCAAGTACGGATTCTATGAGTTCACCGTCGTACCCTTTGGTCTGACAAATGCACCCGCGGTCTTCATGAACCTAATGAACGATGTCTTCCGACCCTATCTGTACGACTTCATCTGTGTCTACCTCGACGACATCCTAGTCTACAGCGAAACTTACGACGATCACCTCAAGCACCTACGATTAGCACTCGAGAAATTACGAGAACACAAGCTCTACGCCAAGCTGAGCAAGTGCCAGTTCGCTCGAACTACTGTGGACTACCTTGGCCACGTCATCTCCGAGAAAGGCTTCTCTATGGAAGACTACAAGGTCCAAGCCATCCGTACGTGGGCAACACCGAGGAGCAAAAAGGATGTACAATCTTTCCTCGGTATGGTCAACTTCTATCGAAGATTCATCAAGGGAATGGCTGCCGTAGCTACGCCGCTAACGAGGCTGACTGGGAATGTCGACTTCGAGTGGACACCCGACGCCCAGAAAGCCTTTGAGCAGCTGCAGGACCTAACGACAAGCGCACCGGTGCTAAGGCCTTTCGACAAGAGATACCCAATCTACGTGTCTACAGATGCCAGCGGGTATGCTGTGGGCGCAGTCCTTGAGCAAGATGATGGACGCGGACGGCGTCCAGTGGCGTACTTCTCGTTAACCCTCAACATCCACGAGCAGCGCTACAGCATTCGTGAAAGAGAACTGCTTGCAGTCGTACAAGCTATCCGGCATTGGCGCTGCTACCTCTACGGAAGACCCTTTGAGGTCCACACCGACCATGAGTCCCTGAGATACCTAAGCACCCAAGAGAAGCTGAACGATCGCCAAGTCAAGTGGCTGGAGTTTCTGGACCAGTTCCAGTTCAAGATTGTCCCAATCAAGGGCACTTCGAACCCCGTGGCTGATGCCCTTTCCAGGCAGCCACAAGATGCTCCCGACAAGCACGCCCCCAATCAAGACCTTCTTAGTCGCGTGCTGACCAAGACCATTGAAGAACTCCCCAAGAAAACTGAAATCAACAACCTCATGACCATCAACCAAAGTGATCAAGACCTTGCCACCTTAAGACAAGAGTACGACGCGGACCCCGAGTTTGCCGACCTAGTCAAAGACCCGGTATCTCCCTACCGGCTACACATGAGGTTGTTGAAACGAGGTGACCGTACGTGTATCCCCGTCGGTACTCTACGCCAAAGACTACTCCACGACTACCATGATGTCCCGTGCCAAGGGCACATGGGAGTCAAGAAAACAACCAAGGTTATCTCTTCCAAGTACTACTGGAAGACAATGCGGAAAGACATCCAAAGATACGTACAAACATGTGATTTGTGCCAGCGGAACAAGGCTAGCACCCATTCACCTCTGGGTCACCTCAAACCCTTGGACCCCCCGAGCCAACGATGGGCAAGTGTCTCCATGGACTTTATCACGCCTCTTCCTCTGACTCCAAGAGGCCACAACGGGATTTACGTCGTTGTCGACCGCCTCTCCAAGATGATTCGCCTCGCCCCTATGAAGCCAGACTGTACGGCGCCAGTCGCAGCTCAGCTCTACCATGATCACGTCTATCGACACCACGGACTCCCAGCTGATGTTGTCTGCGACAGGGACCGCATTTTCTTCTCCAACTTCTGGCAGTCGCTCACGGAGATTCTCAAGGTCAAGATCAAGGCCTCTTCAGCGTACCACCCGCAAACCGACGGACAAACTGAGATCATGAACAAGAAGATCGAAGAAATCCTGCGAAACTTTGTCAACCATCACCAAGGCGATTGGGACCTTTTTCTGGTTGCTGCCGAAGTAGCCTACAACCGGTCGCCAAATGCTGTTACAACGTACTCCCCTTTCTTCCTGAACTACGGATTCGAACCTAAGACGGTACCAATGGACATCCTCGAAAACTCAGAGTCAAGCATGCCTGCAGTGTCTGACTGGCTAAGCGGTCTCCAACATGCTCAAGAGACTGCCATCTCAGCCATCAAGAGTGCAAATGAGGCGCGCTCGGCGTACGCAAATCGCCATCGCCGACCTTGCAAGATCGCCGTGGACGATCTGGTGCTACTAAGTACCAAACACCTTATGCCAGATGCTTTCCAAGGCGCTCGCAAGCTGATGCCCAAGTACTCAGGACCGTACCGCGTCACTGAGAGTATCAACGATGTGACGTTCCGCCTGGATCTTCCCCAAGCGGTGCTCGATCGCAAGGTTCACAACGCCTTTCATGCGAGCTTGCTGAAGCCGTACCGCGCTGATCCTTATGGCCGACTTCCTCCCGTTCCGCCTCCGGTGGCATTTCCGGACGGTTCTGTCGAGTACGAAGTCGACTCCATCATAAGGTCACGAAAGCGCCGTGGACGACTACAGTACCTGGTCAAGTGGAAAGGCTGTGACGTCAGCGAGAACTCCTGGCTGACCAAGCAAGACCTTGCGAACGCACCTGAGGTGTTGGACGCTTTCCTGCGCCGCGCGTCCTAAGGGGGGGGAGGTGTAAGGATATGCCCCTTAAATCCCCAAGACTGGAGCCTAGGGGATAAGGACTGGGGCCTCTCCTTCCCTGTCCTTCTCAGCCAACTCCTTCCAAGACGCATCAACTCCAAAGTAATCTGGGGCATGCCGCGGTGTCCGTCCGATAATCTACTACTAACGGACGGTCAGCACGGGAGCCGCGGATTGGCTAACCGACACTACCCTGACTCATCTGCCGACGGGTACAGTCTCCAACGGATCAACGGACTAACGGACCAAAAGACGAGCCACATCTCTGACGCGTCAGCAAGCCGGAACAATCTCCCCGTGGACCAATGGGAGCGACAAGACTTGCTGACCCACGGGAGATATTCGACCCGAAGACTGGCGTCTGCTTACACGCCTCTGAGGCTTTTCGGGTCGAATGGTGCGTGGGGCCAGCCGCGCGGCGCTACGAGCGCCGCACACCGTCCCCCCCCCGTTTGGGGCTTTCTGGTGGGGCGCCTTGGGGCGCACACGCCCACCCTTGCTTTGTTCTGAGAGCCCATGCTTTGTTTTGAGAGCTTTGGTGCCGTCCACCGGCACGACGGGCAATTGCATGCTTTGGGGCACCCTGGGTGCCCCCCTGGGGGTATATAATGCGTGAGTGTGGGCGCCACCGGGAGAGACCTCGGGGGGACAACCACAGACAGAGACACAAAGACCTCCTTTACCTTCGACCCCCTCGACCCTCACCGACGTCACGCCCATCCTCTTCCCCACCCCCATCACCGTCATCCCACCCGTCACCTTCCCCGCGCCCGGCATCCTCATTGGTGCACGGGTTGCTGACACCGGCGCCAGTACGTTGAGGGCTGCCCGTGTGTGGGTGGTGCCTCACAGAGGGTGATGGACGTGGGGCCCCGGTGACTGACGGCTCAGCTGCTGGCGATGGCGCCGTCGGAGGACCGACCCCGGCCGCGGCGACGTCCTCGACAGAAGCGACCGCACCGGTGGACACCACCACGCCGCCAGTCGCGGTCCCAACGCCGGACCCGCCACCTGTGGTCTCGACCCCTCCGGCAGCTCCTGGCGGCCCGCCACGCGAGCCGAGCGGAGTCGCACATGACCCGAATGCAGACCTTGGGCAACTGCTCGACGCCGTGGTAACTGGTGAGGCGTTTCTCTCAAACGCTCGCGCGCGGTGTCGCGGCTTTGTGTCCCGGCTACCTCGGACAAGCCTGCGGCCGGCCGAGATATTGGCGTCCAGCACCAGCCGTGCCAGCCGCGCAGCTTCTCCGACCACGGTAGGCCGACTGGCAACCTGCGGATTGGCGCAGGCGACGGGCATCGCGCACGGAAGAGCGGGTTCTGGCATTTTGCGGCGTCCAGCTGGGAGAGTCAACGCCCCTATGGCAGCCAACGACATTGACAGCGCCACCCCCATCAAGGAGTACTTGACAATGATTGTACCCGAAGGTGACCCGCGCATCCAGACGGCGCGCTTCCAGGCGGCGGCTCTCAAAGAGGCAAATGGCCTACAGGACCGAGGGACCTTCAAGCGAGTCAAGAAAAAGGACTTGCCGGAGGGAGCCAACGTCATCGGCGGGCGGTTCGTCTACACACTCAAGAACTATTCCACGCCAGAAGAGTTTACCAAGGCACGGTTCGTAGCACAAGGTCATCGAGATAGGGCGAAAGAGTTCGTAGTGCACAACCTCGCCACCCTCCGCCAACGGTCCACACGGCTACTGGTGTCAACTGCCGCCAACGCGAGCCTACGGCTATTCTCGCATGACATCACGCAGGCCTATCTTCAAAGCGGAGAAAAGTTCTCACGCCAGCTGTATTTACGGCCTCGCCCCAGCGACATGCACCTCTTTGACCTGGAACCGGACGAACTCCTGCGCATTGAGCTCCCTCTCTACGGTGTGTGTGACGCCGGAGATTACTGGGACGCGACGTTCCGCGCACACATTGATGAGGATCTCAAGATGACACCCCTCACGTCCGACCCGGCGCTGTTCTTTAAGCGCGGCGACAAGGGCCAGCTGTCGGGCATCCTCGGCGCCTATGTCGATGATTGCTGCATGGGCGGAGACTTATCGTTCCAAGCTGAGTGCGACGCCATGCTGGACAAGTTTGAGGGCAAGAAGGTATGGGACAACATGGAGTTCGTCGGCGTGCGGGTGTCTACTGCCAAAGACAAGGAATACCGGTACGAGCTGGACCAGGTGCCGTACGTGAAGAACCTGAAGCCATTGCCTATGGACGCATCGTTTGCGCAGTTTGCGTCCGCCCGCGCCAGCCTGGCATGGCTGGGCCATACCAGGCCGGACCTATGTTGCGGCATCAACAAGTTGGCTCAAGTGTCTGAAGCGACGTACGGTTCGACGGCCATCAAGTTCTACAAGAGACTCAAGAAGAAGGCCGAGGCCAACCAAGCTATGACACTCAAGTACCCACGCCTGGACGTCAGCACCCTCCACCTGCGGGCATACGCCGACTCATCGTTCGCCAACAACTACGACAGCTCCTCGCAGATGGGCTTCATTATCCTGCTGTGCGACAGCACCGGGAGGGCGCACGTCCTGAACTTTGCCAGCCGAAAGTGCAAGCGGGTAGTGCGGTCCGTGATGGCCGGTGAGGTTTACGCCTTTTCTACTGCCTTCGACGAGGCTTTCGTACTGCGTTATGACCTCGAGCAGCTGTACGGCCGGCGCATCCCGCTCTCGCTATTCACCGACTCTAAGCAGCTGTTTGACGTGGTAACCAAGGCGACTCATCCCACTGAGAAGCGGCTTATGGTGGACATCGCGGCGGCCCGCCAAGCGTACAACCGGTACGACATCTCCAACGTTGGGCTGATCGCGTCCGAGGACAACCCGGCCGACCCGCTCACCAAGGAGAACGGCTGCCACGCCTTGGACACGTTGCTGCGCACGGGCATGGACCACACCCCTGTGGCCCAGTGGGTCATCCGACCATCTGTTGACCCCCCGTGTCTGGCCACGGGAGACCGGGCAGTGTGAAGATCAGGACCCAAGGCAATTCGACTTACCTTGCCGTACCACGTGGCAGGTTAAGTTGGACCTGGCTGCTTACGCAGCCGGTCGGGAAGATATGATTGTTGAGAGATCGTGGTGTGGCCAGATACGGGGGGCGTTTGCCGCCCCGCTCGTGCGGCCGGGAAGGAGACGGTACACCACTGCTGGTGTCTCGGGCGGCCGGCCGACGACCGGAGCTGAGTGCGGACGGTGCCTGCGGCCACAACCGCTTGAGCAGCCCGGTGGCAGCACCAGCCCCTGCAGGCGCTGTGGCGTGGCTCCGGCTGACGATAGCCAGTCTGGTTCTAATGTTGACCATTCTCGGGGGGTTTAGCGGTACCCGTTGTCGCCGAGAGACACAACAGACTTGAAAAAAAAGCACGCATCGAGTGTGTTTTTACTGGGGAGTGAAGTGTCTCTCGCTCTTTATCTCTTCTGTAGACAATATAAAGAGTCATAGGTCGGTGACTATAATGTCGACCAATCGGATTTCCTGTTTATTGCACCTGGAACCGGTCTTGACGTGCGACTGGGGCGTACCTGTGTCGTCTCCCAATGTGTTTCCCAATGAGTGTCTTATCGGCCATGCCTCTTCTCTCTCCCCTTTGCCAGCTCCCACCCCTCAACCGCGACTCGACCCCGCCGTCCCCCACCCCCCCTGAACCCCCCAACCCCCCCCCCCCCCCACCGCCCCCCCACCCCCCCCCCCAACCTCCCCCGCCCACCCCCCCCCACTACCCCGCCCCCCACCCCCCCCTTCCAACCTCATCCCACCGCGAGCTCTAACGCGCCCTCTTGCGGCGTGGCTCCTCCTCCACAACCCTGCCGGGCGCGCTCTCGTAGGGCGCAATGGGGCCAGCCGCCGCCCGCGCTCGAGCTGCGCGGCGGCGCAAGCTCTCCTTGCGGGCGCGGAACTCGGGGCTCTTGCGGCGCGCCTCTGCCTGGGCCTCCGTCCGCGCCTCCATCTCGATGACCGCCACACGCTTGGCCTCCCTGCCCGCCTCGAGCTTGTCCTTTGCCGACTTCTTGGCCGCAGCGGCCTTGTCCAGCTCCCCGAGGGCCCCCAGCACCGCCTCGCTAGTGGCCTCCACGGCCCGACCTCGGGTGGGCACTGACCCAAAGGACACTTGCGGCTCACGCATCTCTCGCCGAGCCTCGGGCCCCAGCCGCACGCAAAGCCGTTCAATGTCCACCACCCGTCGAGAGTACTTGGTGCCTTTGCCTTTCAGAAGGCGCGTCACATCAATGGCGCCGGGGTTGATGGGCCACGTGCCCGTCTCGCGGAAGCCAGTGATGATGTTGACAGATGACAGCCCATGGAACGCGCTCTGGTTGATCAGCTTCATGAGGTGAATTAAGTTGAACTTGGCCCCCCTGGGGAGAGTGGGCAGCATCGCCCCCGTCACAGTGACGCTCCTGGCCTTAGTCTTGAGGAAGGGCTGGCCGTCCAACGCCTGCAGGATGTGCGACAGGTGGGAGGGGAACATCAGCACGACCACTTTTGCATCCTTGAGCACACGCAGGCCCACCGCCGACGCGTGGACCTTGCACCCGTCCATCAGCAGCACCTTCCACTCCGCCCCGCCCCGCCCCTCGAGGTGCCGCGCCGCAAACCGCGCAAACGTCTCCCACAAGTCCCGGTCAAACCCCGGCTTCTCGCGACGGTGCACCTCGGCCCCGTCCTCCAAAAACGACGCCAGGGGGACGCGGCGCGAGGGGCCAGCGACCTGCTCCACAACAGCAAAAGGGAGCCGCCCCCCGCTGCCCGCCACGACCACAAACACGGGGAGACGCGACCCGTCCGCGCAGATAGTCGCCACTAAGCTGGCGGCCTCCGCCCCGCTCTGGACTGACGGGATCACAAACTCCGGGCGGCCGTCGTCCTTGTGGGCAATCACCTTGACCTTGGACTTGCTCATCAGCTCCTCCGCGTTCATCATGGACTCGTCGGTGTTCCAGACCTGCGATGCCTTGGTGATGCAAAACTCAGTACAGAGAAACCGAAAAGCAGCAAAAAACTTTGCCACCGCCTCTGGCGTCGACGCCACAGCCCGTACACCCTCAAGAGCAACAGGACGCACGCGCCGTAGCTCCGGGCGACCCTCCAAAAAACGTTGGAAAAAAGAACGACCCGGAATCCCACCCACCCCAAAGCACCTCTCCGCATCTGCCTCCCTCCCCACGTCGGCAATATACTGCCGCAACAACACACCGGCAAGCCCACACGTCAGGGCGTCACCCCCCTTAGTCCATGAGGCAAAGTAAACCGCCATGGTGTCCTCCTCCTCCCTAAAGAAGAACCGAGGGCGCCCGAGCGCCACGTCTTTGCCACGGTTCTGCAGCCAGGTTCGCACGTTCGACCGGGTCGCTCCCGTCGCCCGCATGAGGACAGCCACGCTAGACGTCTTGTGCTCAACCCGGGCCGTCTCCAACTTCTCCTGCATCTCAGACGTCAGCCGTGTGCCCCAAACACGGGGGCTCGCATCGGACTCGTCAGCGGATGATTGGTCGGCAGAGGGTGAAGGCATGGTGCACGTCAAAAGAAAGAAAAGACGGCGACACTCGATGGGGTGGGGATGGGGATGGGTCAATCGCTGTGAGGGGGCGGTGGATCCGGCGACGGTGAAAATACTTGGAACCGAGCTCCCGTAGCTCTGGAGCCGACGAAACAGCCGCCGCCAAGTCAATCGGGCTTTCTTGCAGTCACTCGTGCCTCCCTTGATTTACAGCAATGGTCGACATTTGGGGCAGTGGTCAACATTACAACCAGACTAGCTACCGCTGCTGGGGGCTGTTGGCCATCCCCCCCCCTAGGCCTAGTCTGAGAGCGTCCTGAGAGCAGTCGCGTGTGGAGGCTCGATTGAGAGGAGAGTGGGGGGGTTCTTGAGGTGTGCCAGTCGCCGCCGCGGGCGTCCGACTGGCTTTGCTCGTCGTCTTTGCTCTTTCATGTAAACCACATTCTTGGACTGTGCCGATCACGCGGCGCTTCACGAGTGTGCTACAGGGTACGATTACGCGGCCCTGAAGGAGCTACGACCTGTTACCGACGCTTCACTGTGACACGCACCCCATACTTCCCACACCAGCCGTTGGAAAAAAGGGTGGAGGAGTGGGGTGGGAAAAAGGCTGGAGGAGTGGGGGGGAGCGTCCGTTCGCTCGCGGCGGCCTCCCTGCGCGGCGGGCCACGTATTATCCCGCCGCCGCCGGGCGAGCCGCCGCTTGGCCCGGTACGGGCGCGCTCCGCACGCGGGTCTGTGGGTTGTGGGTCTTGACAGGGAGGGAGTGAGTGTCCTGTACGCGGGGGGAGGGAGACAGGACTACTGACCTGCCTGGCACCTGTCAATAGTAAAGAGGTCAAAAAGCACCGACGCACGCCGCAGAGTCGTGGCTGTGGCGGGCGCGGACACGGTCAGCACAATCCCAGGCAGCATGCGCAGCTGCGGGTCAGCACAATCCCAGGCAGCATGCGCAGCTGCGGGTCAGCACGCGCGCTAAGTCCTCCGCGCGAGCCAATCGAGCATTCCCCAGGCACGGGGGACACGTCTGAGGGGGGGCCGTCAGAGAGGGCGTTAGAGGGGGGGGGCCAATCGATTGGCCCCCTCTGGCGGGGTTTCTAAGCGGGGGTCGCTCACAGACAGTGTGAGAGGGGGCCAATCGATTGGCCCCCTCTGGCGGGGGTTCTGAGCGGGGGTCGCTCACAGACAGTGTTAGAGGGGGCCAATCGTTGGGGGGTCTGGAGGATTGGCCCCCCCTCTGAAGGGGCCGTGAGGAGGGGGCCAATCGTTTTGGCGGGAAGGGGCCAATCGTTGGGACTGCAAATTCTGAGGGGCCAATCGTTTCAGAAATCGTCGATTCCAGCGATCTGAGGGGGGGTCTGATCGATTGGCCCCCCATGATTTGACCACCTAAAGTCTATTCCATATAGCTAGAGCCATAGAAAAACGTTCACAGCGGACAGGATATTGAGGCAATCGACACGAAACTTCGTTGGTTGACGCAGCATGGGCTTGCTGTTGCTGTGGTATCGTTATTTCATCAATTGGAGAGGACCACAGGGGGCCTGACGTTCGTATCTCCATATCTGTACAACAGAGCTTGCAGGATCCCGCGTCACCCCTTGTTCTCTCTTCCGATTGCATCGTAAGATACAGTGCGAAGCTTTTCAGCGGGGGCTACTATTTTAAATTGTGTTCAGGCTTTCCGCAACGGTGCTCGCCGAGTCTTGACGTGCAATACACACGCGCCCGTGCCGGACAGTCGGGCAGAGGTGTTGGCTCTGTCGTACGCGTCCTCCGCGGGACTTGGCCGCTGCAGTGGCCCTTTCCCCTCCCCCACTTCTTTGCGAAACGAAGGACGTCTGGCCCTTGCCCCCCCTTGCCGCATCGTTTGTGCCGTGTGGCCCCCCCCTTCACACCTCTTTAGATGATCATCCAGCCGCTGACGCCCCCCCCCTCTCACTCCGCCATCGTCCAGTTGACGCTGCCCTCCCCCGCCCCTCCGCCGCACCCCGCGATCCACCCAGGAGATGGCACCGCTCCTTCCTGTCCGCCGTCGCCTGCGCGGCGCGAAAGTGCGCATTGCGGAAATTGCGGGGCTGCTGCTGCAGCCACTGTGGTTGATGCAGGTAGCGCGGGCGCCCACCCCGCCTAGCTGAGAAAGACTGAGTGGAAGGGGGGGTGGCGGGGGGAGAGGAGCGAAGGCGACGGTGGCGCCCTTGCCGCGGCTACGGCGGTGGGTATGAGCGGCGGCGGGAGGGGTGACGGCGGTGGGGGTGATGGGCGTGGGGGTGCGGGGCGGCCGTGGAGCGACGGTGGCGGCGGCGGTGCCGCGTCCACCTCGCGGGACCTTTCCTCCCTGAGCATGTGTCGGCTTCCGCGCAGCCTTGGATAGCAGCAGCGGACGCGGGGGGGAGTCGGATGGGGGGGATAGCCTCGCCGGCGGCGGGGGAGGCGTCCTCGGCATTGGTGCCGGACAGGCGGGCGGCGTCTGCAGTGGGAGTGTCGGCGGTGGCGGCGGCGGTGATGGGGCCGGCTCTGGGGGCGGCTTTGGGGGCGGCGGTGGCGGCGACGGCAACGGGGGACGGCGAGGCAGCCGCCCCGACCGGTCCCCTCCCGCGGGCGCCGTTTCACTGAAGGTGCACGTGAGATGGGGGCGACGGCGGCGGCGACGTTGTCGGCATCTACTCGGACGCGTCAGCGCAAAAGGACAGCTGGGCGGCTGGACAGCCCGGACGGGATGGGATTGGCGGGGGGGGGGGGGTGGCAGGCTGCTGGGGGGGGGGGGGAGGGTGGGGGGGAACCTCGGTCCTGGTGGGGTTGGTGGTGCCGGCGGGGTCGGGCGGAGGGTGACGGCGCCGGCGGCGGCGGTGGGGGAGGAGGTGATCACGCAGGTGGGGTGGGAAGGGGTGGTGACAAAAAAGGCGGGCAACGCAACGGCAGTGGGTGGATCACAATGGTAGGTAGCTCCCTTGAAAGTAGCCCCCAATTTTCAACGATACAGAACACCGAAATACACGACGGAGCCGGCTCGCAACGCTGAAGCGCCGGGAGGACGAAAGCAAAAGGTTCCCCGCGCTACAGATCGTCCACATGCCATGTGATGGCACCCCTGACCATCCGAACACCTTGTTATATGCATTAATACACAGACTGAGTTCGGGCCATTCGGTTCTTCTTGTACACCTCTCTGCTGGAGCGGTGTACGTGCAAAAAAGTGACAAAAAAACGACATCAGATATTGCACATGCCCACTTCTCTGCGTCTTGGTCTTGGACGGTGTGTCAATGCTATGCATGTTTCGAAAGCCCATGAGGTAAGCTACACATTGCACTAAAGCAGAGCCTCAGCGCTGGACATGCGCCTGAGATATGGTCGGTCAAAATTGAGTCCTGCTCAGGGCTCTAGCTATATGGAATCGACTTTAGAGGCCACCCGCCGGCGCGCGCCCGCCCAAGTGCTGGGGCACCTGAGTGGCCGCACTCGCCGGGGTGCCGCCGCGGCTGCCGCCGCCGTCCCCTCTTGGAAGGGCCCCCGCGTGCCGGCCGCCCATCCCTCCGCCCCACCACGCGCTCTTGTCGCGACCGTGCCCGCCGCCACATGCGGCGGCCCCCCCCAGGCGTGGCCGCCAGCGTGCGTCCCCCCCCCCCCCTGCCACGCCCGTCTGCCCTCGTGTCGCCGCCCCCGCCGCCCGCGCGGTCCTGCGTTTGGCGGCCGTGGCTGTCCTGGTGGCGGCGCCGACGCCGTCTGTCTGGTGGCCGGTTGCTGGGCGCTGTGCTGGCGGCCGGCGACCCCGCTGCGGTGGCGGTCTGTGGCGGCGGCTGCCGCGTTTGGCGTGGGGGGGTGGGCTGCTGTGCGCTGTGTCTTTTCTGTTCGCGTGCAGGCCGGTCGGCGGCGGCGTGCGGCTGGAGGTGGCGGCGGCTGCCGCGTTCGGTGTGGGGGGGGGGCTGCTGTGCGCGCTGTCGTTTTTGGGCGACTAGCGGCCGGCGAGCGGATGCGTGTAAGTGGACGTGGTGGCGGCTGCCGCGTTTGGCGCGGGGGGGGGGGGCTGCTGTGTGCGCTATTTTTTTGAGCGAGTGGCGGCAGGTGGGCGGGGGCGTGCGGGTGTACGTGGCGGCGGCTGCCGCGTTTGGCGCGGAGGGGGGGGCTGCTGTGCGCGCGGTTGTTCTTGGGCGAGTGGCGGCCTGTGGGCGGAGGCGTGCGCCTGGACGTGGCGGCGGCTGCCGCTTTTTTTTGTGGCGCGGGGGGGGGGCCTGCTGTGCGCACGGTCGTCTTTGCACGAGTGGCGGCGGGTGGGCAGACGCGTGCGGGTGGACGTGGCGGCGGCTGCGGCGGTGGCAGCAGTGGTGCGCGCGATCGTGGCGGAGGGGACATGCTGAGGGGAGAGGGGGGAACGCTGCCGGGAGGACTTGGGGCGGTGCGGCGCGGCGCTGTGTAGGGTGGCGGGTGGGGGGGGCGCCGATGGATCGGGTGCGGGAGAGCGGCGGGCGGGCGGACGAGTGGGGGGGGCGGCGATGGGACGAGTGCGGGAGAGTTGAGGGCGGGTGGACGGAGCATGGCATGCGCAGGACAGGATCGGTAAACCAATGCATAGGTCGCACGCATTCTGGTGGGGAGCTGGGATTCTGGGTCAGTTGGTACCAAAGGGCTGGGCGCAGCGCGGAGGGGCGAGGAACTCAAGGAAAGAGAGAGGCAGAGGCGGCTGGCATGAGCAGAATGAGCACGACGCGTCTTAATTATGTGTTTTTATCGTGGCAGAGAGAGAGTGAGAAAACAAAACACAGTGGAGAGGGAGGGGGGGGGGTGAAAGACGGGGGCGCCGCGGCGCCAGTCGCGGACTGGTTGCGCGCGGGCGGGGGAGGCGACGATGGCGTCGGCTCGTGGGTGTCCGCCGCCGGTGCTGGCTGCGGTCAGTCGGGGGGGGGGGGAGCCGCTCGCGTTGCGCCTGGCGCCACCAGAGAGAGACCGCTTCTGGCTGTGTGCCTGGCTCGCGGCGGGTGTGGTGGGGGGGGGGGAGACGGGGGCGCTGTGGACAAGGAGGTGCGCGGACGGCGTGCGACGGGTGCGGCGCGCGGTGGCGGCGGTGGGGATGTTTCTGCGCGCGGAGTGGGGGGAGTCGTCCCGTGCTGGTTTTTTCTGGTTGCTGCCGTGGCTGCGGAGTCGGGCGACGCGGACGACGCTGTGCGGACGGTGCAGGCGGCGCTGTGGGAGGGCTGGCTGGCGTAGCTTTTGGGGGGGTGGTAGGAGCAGTAGCCGGCGGGGGCACGGCGGAGCGTGTGGTGTAAGAGAGAGGGGGGACGGACTGGGCCAGGCAGGACAATAAAAAAACAATGGGGGAGAGTGCTGAGGAAGAAAAAGCCGACGCGGCGTGAGGAGCGGCGACCGCCACAACACAACCACTGCGACAGTGGTGGCGGCTGCCTGCCGCCACCTCTGGGAGCGGTTGCGGGTGGGATGGGCGGGAGGGGGCGGCGAGGCGGCGGGCGCGGCCGTCGGCTGCTGCGACAAGGACGGAGGCGCAAAGGACGTGTGCGTGCACGCGCAGTCGCGCCAGGCGGTGGTGGCGGTGTGGTTTCGCGCGGGCGGGTGCGGCTGTGGCCGCTGAGCGGCGGTGCTTTTTTATGCGGGGGCGGTTGACTGTTTTGCGAGGGGATGGCAGAGTGGCGGGGGGGGAGGCGCTCGTGTGGCGCCTGCTGCGGTGCTGGGGGGAGGCGATCGGGCGGCGCACTGCCGTCGCGTGCGTGGAAGCTGGGGGGGGGGAGTGTGCTGAGGGTGTGGGTGGGGGGGCGGAGGGGGGGCTGCGCTGGGACGGCGGCGGTCGCGGCGGTGGTCGCGGCGTTGGGAGCGAAAGTCCGTCGCCGTCGGGGGGGCGGGCATGGGCGGGGGGGAGCAAGCCGCGCGTTTGGCGGCGGGCGCGGCGGCGGGGAGAGTGTGCTTCGCGCTCGTCCTGTCGGTCGGGTGCGGGGGGTTTGCCGTGGGGGTGGAGGCGGGGGTGGGGGCAGGGGCGCTTGTTGGTTGCGGCGGCGGGGGTGGCCGTCCCGCCGCCACGCGCAAGCGCGCGCGGGAGATGGCGGGCGTGGTGGTGGTGGCCGTCTGGTCGCGCGCGGGCGGCCGCAGCTGCGGCGGCGGCAGCGACTGCGTGGGCGTCGGCTGCGGGTGTCCGCTTCTGGCTGGGTGGGTGGTCGGGCGTGGGGGGGGGGGAGGCGCTCGCGCGGCGAGTGCTCTGTTTGGGGGGGTGGGACGGTGGCGGCGCGGTGCTTGGCGGCTGTGCGGGGGGGAGGGGAGGACGAGGCGGTCGTCGCCTTTGGTGTGGCGTGCGGCGGCGGTGCGGGCGGGGCGGCAGGCTGACGTGGCGGCGCGGGTTGGCGTGCGGGCGTGCGGGAAGCAGCCCGGCCGTGGCGACGTGCTGGTGGGGGCGGCGGACGCGGCGGCCAGCGACGCGGAGTGGGTGGACGGACCATGGGGGGACTGCAGCGTTGGGGTTGGTGGAGTGCGCCGCGGGTTTAGTGAGTGCGTGGCTGGGGGTGGGTGGAAGGGGGGGGCGGGGCTGAGAGGAGGGGGGCGGGACGGATCATAGTCAAAAAAAAAAAAAAAAGCCAAGCAAGGGGGGGGAACCACTGCGAAAGCGGGAGGGCGGGGCGGAAACAGACTGGGGGGGGGGGGGAAGGGGGGTGCAGATCGTGCCCGGCAACATGATGGTGTGAACCGATCGGATGCGCAGCAAAAAAAAAAAACGACGGGCATGCTTTACCAGAGTGAGCACAAGACGGGGGGGCGGGCGGGTGGGAGGGGGGGGGAGGCTGACGTGGTGGGACGCGGGGGGAGGACGCGGGGGGGGGGAAGCAGACCAGCTTGCGCATGCGGGCGGGGAGAAGAAACAATGGCAAAGAGGGTGAGGGGGGGGGGGGCCGCATCGCTTCGAGAAAAGAAACGAGTGGACGGCGGGGGGTGGGCGCGCTGAGCAGGGGGGGGGGAGCGAGAACATAAAAGAAACAGGTCTTGGCAGGGCAAACGAACGCGGGCAAAGAGGCGGTGAGGGGAGAAGAGGGGGGGGAACACAGCGGTGCAGGGGGGGAAACGGCGACGAAAAGAAGGCGGAAAGAAAAGAGGGGAGGGGACGTGCGTGGGTGACGGGCGGATGGCGGATGGGGGGTGGGACGACGGCGCGGAGGGAGGGCGGCCATGCGAGCGGGAGGAGGGGGGCGGGGGGCGTGGGACCTGCGGGCGGGAAGCGGGTGGGTGGGGGGAGGGGAGACGCAGGCGGGAAGAGGGCGACGGGGGGGGGAGCAGCGGGTAGTGGCGGGGGGGGGCAGCCGTGAGTGAAGGAGCGGTGCGCCGAGGGGAGGGGGGGAAGAAGGGGGGGTGGGCGTGGGAGACGGCGGCAAAAAAAAAGGCGGGAACCCAGAGACAAGGGAACGGGACGTGGGCGGGAGACCGGCGGACCGCGCATCGTCGGCGGGACGAGGGTGGAGAACGCGGGGGGGGGCGCGGACAGCAAGAGGGCAGCGGGGGCGGCGGGGAGCGCGGGCGGGATGCGGGCGGGATGGGGGGGGGAAGCGGTCGGCGGGATCAGGGCGACGGGGGGGGGAGGCAGCGGGTGGAGGCGGGGGGGGGGCACGGCGAGGAAAGAAGCGGTGTGGCGAGGGGAGGGGGGGAACGAGCGGGGCGGGGGGGAGGGGACAGCGTTAGAAAAAAGGCGGGAACGCAGAAGGACGAAAGGGGGCGGGCACGGGGGACCGGCGGACCTCGGATCGGGGGCGGGACGAGGGCAGGGAGTGCGGGGGGGGGCGCGGACGGCAAGAGGGCAGCGCGGGCGGCGGGGCGCGCAGGCGGGGAGAAGGCGGGGTGGGGGGCGCGGGGGCGGGCGGGAAGAGGGGGGGGGGGCGGGAAGCAGGGGTTAATGGCGGGGGGGGGGACACGGGAGCAGAGAGGCGTCGTGGGTGGGGGGGGGGATCGAGGGCGGGGCGGGGGGTGCGGGCGGCAACAAAAAGAAACGCGGGCAAGAACACAAAAGGAAAAAAGTGCACGGGGGACGCGGGCAACGCGGATCGGAATCGGGTCGCCGGCGGGGAACGGGAGGGGAGACGCGGGCGGGAGGAGGGAGGCGAGGGGGGGGGCAGCCGCGGGCGGGAAGAGGGCACGGCGGGCGGGGGCGGGGGCGGGCGGGAACAAGGTTTTACTTAGTGCATGAGCACGTCCGTCTTCTTCCCCGTGGACGGCGGCCAGACCCCAGCGGGAGACTCTTCTGAGGGGGGGGCCCTCAGAGGGGGCGTGAGAGCGGGGGGGGCCAATCGATTGGCCCCCACTGGCGGGGGTTCTGAGGGGGGGGCGTCCACAGACAGTATGAGAGGGGGCCAATCGTTGGGGCGTCTGGAGGATTGGCCCCCCCTCTGAAGGGGCCGTGAGGAGGGGGCCAATCGTTTGGGCGGAGGGGGCCAATCGTTCGGACTGTAAATTCTGGGGGGCCAATCGTTTTAGAAATCGTCGATTCCAGCGATCTGAGGGGGGGGCCAATCGAATGGCCCCGAAGGATACTATTAGGGCAAGGCGGACACAGACCGGGGGGGGTGGAAGGTGGGTGCAGATCGTGCGCGGCAAGATGATGCCGTGCACCGATTGGATGCGCAGAAGAAAAAAAAGAGGGACATGCTTTGTCAGAGTGAGCATAAGACAGGGGGGGGGGGGCGGGGGGGGGCGGGGGAGCGGCCGAGTTGGTGGGACAGGGGTGGAGGTCGTGGGGGGGAAAGCAGAGCAGCATGGGCATGAGGGAGAGAGAAAGCAACAATGGAAAAGGGGGTTAGAGAAGGGGGGGACCGGATCGCTGCGACTAAAGAAGCGAGTGCACGGCGGCGGGTGCTGGTGGGGGAGGGACGGGGGAGCGGCGCGCTGAGCGGGGGAGGGGGACGAGAGAGCAAAAAAGAAACAGGTCTTGGCGGGGGGGACAAAGGCGGGCAAGGAAGCGGTGCGGGGAGAGGAGGGGGGGGAAGAGAGCGGTGCGGGGGCGAGACGGCGGCAAGAAAAAAAGCGGGAGCACAGAAAGGAGGGGCCGGGACGCGGGCGGGAGACGGGTGGACGGCGGATCAGGGGGCGGGCCGAGGGCGGGGAGGGGGGAGGGACAGGCGCGCGGCAAGAGGGCGGCGGGGAGCGGGGCACCTGCGGGCGGGAAGAGGGCGGGTGGGTCGGGGCGACACGCAGGCGGGAAGAAGGCGACGGGGGGGGGGAGCAGCGGGTTGAGGCGGGGGGGGGGCACGGCGAGGAATGACGCGGTGTGGCGAGGGGAGGGGGGGAAGAAGCGGGGGGGGGCGGGGGAGACAGCGATACATAAAAAAGGCGGGAACACAGAGGGACAAGAGGTGGCGGGCACGGAGGACCGGCGGACCGCGGATCAGGGGGAGGACGAGGGCGGAGAGCGCGAGGGGGTGGGCGGGCGGCACGAGGGCAGCACGGTCGGCGGGGCGCGCGGGCGGGAAAAGGGCGAGGTGGGGGGGGGGAGCGATCGGCGGGAAGAGGGGGGGGGGAGCGGGACGCAGCGAGTAACGGCCGGGGGGGGCATGCGTGGGCAAAAAAGCGGTATGGGGGGGGGAGGGCGGGGTGATGGGCGTGGCGGGCGGGCAGATGGAGACAAAAAAAGGGCGAGACAAAGAAAGGCGGGGAAGGGGGGGCGCGCGGGAGGCGCGGGCACCGCGGATCGGGGGCGAGACGAGGGCGGGGGGCGGGGGGGGAGACGCGGGCGGCAAACGGGCGGGGCGGGCGGTGGGACTCGCGGGCGGGAAGAGGGCACGGCGGGCGGGGGCAGGCGCGGGCGGGAAGAGGGAGACGGGGGGGGGGAGGAACGCGGGCGGGAAGAAGGTTTGACTTAGTGCATGAGCACGTCCGTCTTCTTCCCCGTGGGCGGCGGCTACACCCCCGCGGGGGACACTTCTGAGGGGGGGGCCCTCTTAAGGGGCGTGAGACGGGGGGGGGCCAATCGATTGGCCCCCTCTGGCGGGGGTTCTGAGAGGGGGGCGTCCACAGACAGTGTGAGAGGGGGCCAATCGTTGCGGCATCTCGACGATTGGCCCCCCCTCTGAAGGGGCCGAGAGGAGGGGGCCAATCGTTTGGGCGGAGGGGGCCAATCGTTCGGACTGTAAATTCTGGGGCGCCAATCGTTTTAGAAATCGTCGATTCCAGCGATCTGAGGGGGGGGCCAATCGAATGGCCCCGAAGGATACTATTAGGCCACGTACGAGAGGGCGCGGGGGCCGTCCTTCCGACAAGTGGAAAAAAATGGCAATGCCCCCCTTCCTGCAGCGTCGGCCGCCACTCGCACCCGTGTCGACAGCCACTCCTGCCCCTCCGCCCCCCGCGCCAGACGGAGCACAACACGAGCCCACACGACACCGTATAAAGTAGATGATAACGGCGGCGTCGGGAGAGCGGCGTTCATCGTAGTACGGCTGCTACCGCTCAGTGCCGACATCCTGTCGTCTGCGTCCTCGTCCCCCCCCTCGCACACCCCAATCCTCCGCCCCCAGTGGCCCCACAGCCGCATCAAGGCAAATAACTAGGTCAATCGCGCAGAGGACCCGCCCGCCGACGGACCCACGGTGACAGCTTCAGGTGAGACCGCACCGGAGAGTGCAAGCACATAGCAGTTGGGGAGAGCACCCAGCCTTGGAGGGGAGCGCCCAGTCGTGGAGGGGAGCGTCAGCCGTGGAGATGAGCGCCCAGCCGTGCGGGGACAAAGCAGCCGTGTGGGGACACGCGCAGCCGTGCGGGGACACGCGCAGCCGTGCGGGGGAGCGCCCAGCCGTGCAGGGGAGCGCCCAGCCGTGCGGGGGAGCGTCCAGCCGTGCGAGAAAGCGCCCAGCCGTGCGGGAAAGCGCCCAGCCGTGAGGGGGAGCGCCCAGCCGTGCGGGGGAGCGCCCAGCCGTGCGCGGAAGCGCCCAGCCGTGGAAAAGTGCTCCCCGCCGTGAGAGGGAGATCTCAGACGTCGAGGGAAGCGCCCAGCCGTCGGAGAGAGCGCCCAGCGGCGGGAGAGAAGCGCACAGGGGGGGGGGGAACGCAACAGGCGTTGGGAGCGCACGGAGGGGGGGAGGGGCGCAATAAAGTTGGAGAAACACACAGGAGAAGAGCACAGAAAAGGCCGGGAAGAAAGGACGAATGGGGGGGACACGCGTCTTCGTTGTGGCGTGGATGGTGGTCCGCCGTGTCGTGATGGTGGGGAGGGCGGGGAGACCCTAGCGTGGCGTCGTCGGGGGCAACGGCTGCAGTTGCAGTCAGGGAGACAGCGGCAGCTGCGGCCATGGACACACTTTGACGCGAGACGTCTCCGACGAGGCCGCGCCGCCAGCCACATTGAGATGTAATTGGCGGCCTCTCATTGGCGGAGCGCGACGAGGCTGCAACACAAGAGCGACAGAGAATAGACATCAGCGGAGAATACTCGTGTGAGAGCAAGCACTCTCAGTGCGCTCGATGTCCTCTCCATTGAGACTCGGCGAGAGACTGTCCAGAATATAAAAGTCACTATGCAACGTACAATTTTGCAACAGAATACGTACGAACCTGCAAAGTAAGACCGAGGTGCAACCATTCATGCGCGGCGCGGCACTGGCGCATCAGATAGACTCGAGCGGCGAGAATCTCTGTGTGAATATCGCGCAGCTCGGATGGTGCTCTCCCCGTGCCACGCTGACCTACATCTATGCCCCCGACCGCAGTCCAACCCCGGCATGTGCCAGCCACAGAAACCCAATACTAACATCGTATCCCGCCTCTCGCCTCGGGCGGCTGCCACCCTGTTGCCCAGAGTGCACAAGCTGGCGCTGGTGACAGGTGGTGGGTGGTGGGGGGGGGCGGGGACGGGTGTCACTGCGCGCGGGCCGCGGCGGCAGCGGTGGCGGGGGCGTCAGCATGCCCGCGTGGGCGGGTTGCCCCGCCGTGGCCCCGCCCGCCCGCCGCGGCCGCGTCGGCTGTGGGCGCCGCCGTGGCCGGCGGCGGCGAGCGCCGCGGCGACAGCAGCAGCGGTAGCGGCGGCGGCGGCAGCGTCGGCCGCTTTGACGGAGATGGCGAAATCACTGCCGATACGAAACTCGCGGGAGAAAGCCGCGCTGCGGTCCCCCCCAACCCCCCCCGACCCCGCACGCACGCGGTCGCCCATGGCGACGGCGGTGGTGGGCGGTGGTGGGCGGGACAACCGCGTCTTGTGCTCGCCGCCGCGTGGGCGGGGTTGCCCCACATCGTCCGCCGCCGCGGGGGCGGCGGCGCCCAGGGTGGCGCCGCGGCCGCGGCGCCGCCGTGGTGGGCGGGGGCACCCCGGGCCGCCGCGTCCCGACCCGTCGGGGGGGGGGGGGAGCAGAGGCGTGGCCCATACCACCCAGGGACCCCACCTGCGATGACAGACCAGCCGTGGGGTGGTGGTGCCGTCGGAGGGTAGGGGGGGGCGCGCGCCGAGGTGGGGCGCACGCCGCGCGGGTCCGAGGCGCGGCGACCGTACCGGCGGGGGCGGCGCGGGCCACGGTTGGGGGCGGTGAGCGTGGGGTCCGCTTCGCGATGGCCAACGACGCTACCGTCAAGGGGAGGGCGGCGTCGGGGGGCGCCACTGAGGTGGGCGGCGGTGGTGACGGAGGCGATGGCGGCGGCGGCCGCGACCAGCCGTGCGCGGAAGGCGGTACTTTCATTTGAACGCCTCTGCCGTTGCCGCGGCCTTCGCGGCGGCCGCTACTGCCGCTGCCGCCAAAGCCTCTGGCATCGTCAGCCCGCCCCCCCAACCCTCGTCCACCGGCACCACCCGACGGCCAACGGCAGGGGCAAAGAAGACGACCTTCTCGAAGGCGGGAGGGGGGGGAGGTGGGCGAGCGGCGGCAGGATGAGTGAGCTCGTCTCCAAAAGAGTCGGCCCTGGCACGTCGGACACGTTGAAAATTTCTCAGGCAATCCACTGAAGTCCGAGCTTCCGCCTAAAAAATATGCTCTATACGGGCCTAGAAGGGAGGTTGTCGGACGTCTCATGTCATGAGCTCCTCTTTTCCAGGTCCATCTGTCCACGGTCGTGAAGTTTTCTTGAACAAACTGACACTCGGCACCTCGGCCTATGCGAGCCGAGAATTGGAGTGCTGCAGCCAACCAGGACGTAGAATTGCTTTGAAAACCCGTA
Organism: Pyropia haitanensis; assembly: GCA_008729055.1. Lineage (NCBI taxonomy): Eukaryota > Rhodophyta > Bangiophyceae > Bangiales > Bangiaceae > Pyropia > Pyropia haitanensis. The sequence continues at coordinate 1,903,768 of SDUX01000001.1, read as the reverse complement.
CCGGACCGGACACATAGTCCTTAAGGGCACGTCCACCAATGTCGATATTCGCCGATATTCGTGCCACGTAGGAAAAACGTGGCGCGTCGGGCCAAACGTGGCACTGATGCGGTCGTTCATCAATGTCAACGAGCTATCCCGGCCTAAAACGAACCCCCCTCAGCGAATAGACTTGATATAAGTGACGACATAACTTCCTCTCCGTACCCTGACGTCTGTTAGCTCCAGAGCTATCGCCGGGCCAAAACAGGGTGTTTTGGCCGAGCGATAGTCCTGGAGCCAACAGACCTTACCAATTGCCAGGGCGATGATTGGCTGAGAGCGTGCCACGTGTGGGCATCATTTCGACAGTGTGATGGTGGAGAGTGGTCAACACCAACGGCCTGGAACGAAGACGACGAACGGACCCGCGGTTTGGAAGGTAGCCTGTTGGTAGCCCTCGTCTCCACCGTAAGTCCACTTCACGTGCTTCGCCTGATAGCTCGCCGATAGCCCGACCACCCAGACGCTGCCACGTATGTACACGTGGCGTCTTAAAACGACTCATTTAAGACTGATAGCCGACATTGGTGGACGTGCCCTAACTAGGCGTGGGAGGGAGGGGGCTGCTGACCCGGGGAGGAGCAACCTGCGAAATTGACCAACCTAGGGGGGTGCCCTGGAGGCACTCCCAGGCGGGTTGTTCAATCGAACAACCTCAGAGGAGCAACCTGCGAAATCGACCAACCGGGGGGGGGTGCCCTGGAGAGGCCCCCACGCGGGTTGTTCGATCGACCAACCTCAAGGGGGCACCTGCGAAATTGACCAACCAGGGGGGGTGCCCTGGAGAGGCATTCAGGCGGGTTGTTCGATTGACCAACCGCGGGGGGGTTGGTCGACACCCGCAGGAAACACCATTCCAGCCGGGTTGTTCGATGAGCAACCAGAATCGAACAACCTGCGAAATTGACCAACCAGGGGAAGGTCTTCCAAACAGCCCGTATGGGCAGGTTGGTCGATTTTCAAACACTGCGAAATTGACCAACCGGGGGGGGTGGTTGCTCGATTTTGTAAATTCTTTTCTTAGGACCGAGGGGCTGGCGCACGTGCGGGAAGCCAAGGCCATGACAGCGGCGCTGGACAGCCTGGCGGCGTCCGCCAAGACCCGCGCGGCGATTTCCTTTTTTTTTCACGCGGAGATGCGCCACACCCGCGCGGCGCGTCGCTTCAAGGCGCAGCAGACGCGCCTGCTGCTGGGCTGCAACGACGGGGGCGCGGCGGCGGAGGAGTCCGACGACGGTGGCTCCTGCGTCGAGGCGGGCCGGGGGGGGAATGTCTGGGGTCGCACACTCGGCGCGAGCGGCGCGGGCCCTTCTGGGTGGGCCGACGCTGACCGGTGCGGGCCTGGTAGCGGAGGCCGTACCTCGACGAGCGGTGAACATCCGGTCGCAGCGCCCACGCGCTCGCCCTCGCCTCAGCGCACGCCATCCCCGTAGCCTTCTGAGCGCACTCCATCGCCGCCGGCCCCGCCCCCGCCGTATGCCCGCGTTTATAGCTCACACGCGGCGCCCAGCGGGAGGGGAGACGCAGCGGCGTGCTTACAGCTGTCCGAGCTGGGCGCGGCGCTGCCTCACATGATGGCGCGCACGCCGACGCCGCCGTTGACGCCCGTGCCAACTGAAGAGGCTGCCGGTGACGACACTGAGGGGACTGGGTGTGGGGAGGTAGGTGGGGGGGCCGGCGCCGCGTTGCGGCCCCGGGAGGGCGCAGTGGGCGGGGGCGCGGGATTGGCCGTGGGCTTGCCGGTGGGCTCCCCGGTGGAGACGCCGGTGCGCACCCCGGGGCGCCTGATCATCTGCATCCCCGCCGGCGTGCTGCCGAGCCGCCCGATGACGCGCGGCGCCAAGTCTCAGCAGACTAAGCAGCGCACGTCAAAGGGCAAGGCGGCGGCTGTCACCACCACCCTGCCCATCGACCTGACCACGTCCAGCTCTGGGACGGCCGAGGAGAGCTGCACCCCTGAAGCCGCCGCCCCGTGTGCGGCGAGCCCGGAGGATCGCAGCACGTAGCTGGCCTGACAGTGGCGGCGCGCAGCGCGCGCTCTTTTGGGTTTGTCTTCTTTGGCTCTGTGTTCCTCGTTTGTTTGTGGACGCGCGCTCGGCTGAGTGCTGCTCTTTGTCTTTGTGCTGTTTTTGTTGGGGTCCACGACTGCTTTGCTTGTACCTGTACGCCCCGTTTGCTGTCTCTGCTTGTCGCTGCGCGCCAGTGTCGCGTACTGCTTGTAGTCTTTGACAAAGGTTTATTTTTTCCCCGTTGGGCAGGGTTTTTTTTTCCTACACGCTTTGCTCGTCCTTTGCCGCGGGTAGCTCCCCCGCAGTGCTTCCAAAGTGACTGAAAAAGTCCAGTCGTTGTGTCCTTGCATCACAGCGTCACTCGGTGTTCTCGGCATCAGCATTGCCGTGCTACTGAGCGCGGGGACTTGGGCAGAAACAGGCTCCGGCGCGCCGCTCGAGGCCGTCGCTCCCCCCCCGAGAAATGATTTTTGGAACCGTGATATGTGCTTGTTACACTGTGATTCTTCTCTTTCTCTGTACGGGCGCGCAGACAATCACTGGGAGAACACTCTACGTGCGCTTTCTGTGTTCTTTCTGAGGTCCGGTGCTGGTGATCCCCAGCATGCGTGAACTGCTGAGCGCGGGGACTTGTCATAGAGCGTCACAGGTAGGGGCCGCCCGCCAGTTCCTTCTGTTTTTTACTTTTGGAACCTCTCTCTCTCTCGCGTCCCGTGTCCGTTTCGTTCTGTCTTTTTATAGCTGCGTAGACAATCACACGGAGAACAGCCCTGATGGCTTTCGGGTGTCAGTTGACAGTACTATGTGCCCATGCCCTGCATTGCGGCTGTGCTGAGCGCTCGGACTTGGCAGAACTGGACCTTGCGAGACCCCGTCTGCCCTGTCCGTCCAGTCCGCCCCTCCTTTTTTTCGTCTCCCACTGCCCGTCCATGCCTTCCTCTTTGTCTTTCTGATGATGGGCGTGACTGCGAAAGCGCTAGAGAGAAGGGGTGCGCGCGTGCGTGTGGTCTTTTGCCATGTTTGGGTGGTCGACCACACCGTACGCAAGCTGATGAGCTCTGCCACTGCACCGAAAACAAAGCAACAACAGCTCCACAGCTCCCACAGAAGTGGAAGAGTACCAGGGACAGAGACAAACATTCAAGGAAAAAAAAACACCCCGAGGGGTGAAAAAAAAAACCTTTGCAGAGTGCTACAGATACGGCTCGAGGAGGGCGCCGCAGTCCGCCCAGACATGCCTACATAGGTCCTCCCGCAGCTCCTTGTGGCTGGCAGCATTGGTCATCCCGCCCAGTGCAAAAGTGCGCGGCAAAACGGCGTGTACCCCGCGGCAGCGCGTCCAACGTGAGGGACGCGGTGGGACAGCAGGCCCAGACCACCAACGCCAGGCGCCCCCGCACTACCTTCAGTGCCACCATTGTCAGAGCCCGCGCCGTCAGACCCACCCCGGCTAAACGCAGCTCCACAGTCCGCTCCACTGGCACACACACCCCCACCACGTCCGCCCACACCGCCACCCCCCGCATCATCTTCAGCTTCCTTTTCCTCCCCCCCACCCAGTGTCCCTTCTCCAGCCGCGCCCGCGGCGGCAGCAGCCGCCGCCGCGCGCCGGCGTCCAGCAAAGCCGTCGCGGCGGAGCTCGACCACCATGTTGTGCAGTATAGCAATCGCCTTGGCCGTCGTAATCAGCTGCGCCACCGTCCCGTAGCGCGCGGGGTGCAGAGCAACGTGAAAGCGCGCCGTCAGGACACCAAAAAGCCGCTCCACGTCCTTCCGCACCGCCTCCTGCAGACGGTTGAAGGTCCGCTGCTTGGTCGTCGTGGGGGACTCGTACGGGGAGACCAGAAAGGCGTAGCGTGGGTAAATCCCGTCGGCCAGAAAATAAAGGACATTGCGCCGGCGACCGTTCAACGAATAGGAGTGGTTCCGGGGGGGCCAGACGCCAGCAGACACATCAGAAAAAAGGGGGGACTCCTGCAGGACGTTCAGGTCGTTAAAACTGCCGGGCGCGCCCACAAACCAGTGCCAAATCCACAGGTCCTTATCACACACAGCCTCCATGACAATGGTGCGCTTCCCCTTACGGTTTTGGTACACCCCCGCGTGTCCGCGCGGGCAGCCCGTCCACTCCCAGTGCGTGCAGTCCAGCGCCCCGATACAGCCAGGCAGCCCACGCTGCGCATTGCGCTTCAGCATGGCCGCCAACTCCGCATCCGTCGGCTTTCGCAGATAGGCCGCGCCAAAGCGCGCCACAATAAACGCCATCAGCTTCTTCACCGCCAGGGCAATGGTGGACTTGCTCAACCGCACATACTCATCGGCTCGGTCATAGGACTCTCCATATGCCACCACTCGGAGGGCAGCAACCACCTTTTGCAAGGGGTGCGCCTGGGGGCGTCTCGTCGCGTTTATCGTCTGCCTCCACCAGGGCTGGTCCTTGAGCGCGTCGTACACGCGTAAGAAGACGGCGCGCAGGACGCGAAACCGGCGCTCAAAACCGCTCTCGTTAAAGACTGGCGGCGCTCCGTCCAGCCCGAAATAGTCGTGTAGGATGGCATTGAGGTCCGCCGCAAAGTCCCTCTGCTTGTTGGGCTTCCTCCCTGCGATGGACCCGCGGTACATGCGAGCCCGACGGACGCCGCCAGCAGTCCGTATTGAGCGCCTCCGCTGAGCGCCACGACGCGCGGCCAGCACAGCGGACACCTCCAGTTCCACCAGCTCGTCGTCCGACTCCTCCGGCAGACGCCCGCCGCGGGCACCCGCGTCGTCAGAGCCCATTGCGTGCGTGCGTCCAGGCAGATCGTGGGCTGCGCGGAGTGGCAGCGGGCGGGCGGACCACAGACCGTCTACAGCACGAGCGGCACGGGCGATAGGGGCACAGTCGTGTGTCGGGTGGTGGCCAGAGCGGGAACGATGGGCGCGACGACGGTGGCGGGCGGGTGCAGGATGGTCGTGACGACGGTGGTGGGCGCGCACGATGGCGGCGACCCCCGCGTGCCCCGCCCCGGAACCACATCCGCTGTCGCACCCCCACACCCCCCCTACACTGGCCCGCACGGCATCCGGCAGCATGCGCGAGTGGCCGCGCCGCCACATCCCCCACCAGACGGCCCTAGGAGGGGGCTCTTGGGCCCACCCCCTCGCGCACCCCCCCCGAGGAAAGAGCCCCCAGGGCACCAGGGAGCAAGCGCGAGTGGCCGCGCCCCGACACACCCCACCACACGCGCCTGAGTGGGCGGCTGTGGGCCCGACCCGAGCGCACCCCCCTTTTCACTGGCGCACCAGGGAACGAGGCACTCGGCCCGGGCCCATCCCGCCTCGCAGGTCCATTCGGACTGGGCATGTGGCTCGCTCCAGCCACACGGGACCCCCTCCAACACCTTCCACAGCGACAGGCGGGACCGCCGCGTTCCCAGAGTGCCACGCGCAAACCCCCCAGACACTCCCCGCCCGAGGGAGCCGAGGGCCGTTCCACACGGTTCGTGTCCCAACGCTCCATCGTCGAGAAGCTGTGCATCCGTAATAATCCTTGAATACGCCCATGTATTCCAGAATGTCCAAATGGCTGGGGCCCGTATTCCGGCCGAATACACCCCTGGATGCGCTGAAGAATTCTTCCGGAAAGAGGCTGGCATGGCCTGGCAGCAATGGCGAGAGACAGCCCGACTGCCTTCCCGCCCGGGCTTTCAGAGCCAATAGGAGAACACCGTTTGTGGCAGGCCATAATACGAGCCTCTGCAGCTTCTTTGAACGGGGGTTAGCGTCGCTGACCAAGCGCCGGCCTTCATGGCCAGTCCGTGTGAGACCTTCCAGAGCCTAAGCCACCCTTATCAGTGGCTTAGGCACGACAGGTGGCGGATGGCTGCCCGCATTCCGGCTAATGCTAACGAGCTATTCTCTGGGACATGGCACCTGGCCGGCGGTGGAGCGCGCAACCGACTCCGCCGCCGTCTTCCCGCCGCCCCTCCCCCCGTGCCCCTCCCCCTTTGGCCAAGCCCCTCCCTCATCACAATGGCCGTCACCAGCACCCCCCGGGTGGTGGTGGTGGTCACCTCGGTGGCGGTGGCGGTGCTCTCCCTGCACCTCGCGGCGGCTGCGCTCAAGCGGACGAGCGCACCAGGACGCGGCCCGGCGGCCGCCGCCGCAGTCGGCCGCAGCCGGCTCCCGACGCGGGCGCGCCCGCCCGCCCACCCGACCGGCCACTGTTGCCGCCGGCACCGCCACGTGGGGGCCCCCTCACTCGTAGCATCCCTTATTGCCGCCGCGGCAATCCACCTCCCCCCCCCACTCCCTTTCCATGGGTACCCGCGGGGCCCGCCCTAGCGCCGGGTGGTCGACCACAGGGGGCATGAGTGGGGGCGGAGGGCGGGCAGGAGGGTGGTGGTGCCTTCGTCTCTCACCCGCCACATTGACGCTGTCATGAGAGCCGCGGCGGCGGCGGGACTGGGGCGGTGGCGAGGGTCCCACCGCTTTGTGGGGAAGGGGGGAGGGCTGGTGGCGGGGGTGGGGCGTGCCGCGCCCGCCCGACTGTTGGCGCGGCGGGCGGGCGGGGGGGTCGGCGCGGGGGGGGGCGGCGTTGGCGCGCGCCGCCGCGGGAGGTGGCGCGCCGCCCGTCGGAACGCCCCCACGGCGCACGCGCGGGACGCGCGCGGCGGCGTGGCGCGGCAGAGGGGACGGGCGGGGGGGGGGGGCGCCCGGCGCGCCGCGCGCGCGCGGCCTTTTTTTCTTCCTTGTTTTTTTTTTCGTCCGCTGCTCGCGCGGGCGCGGGCGCGCGGGGTGCGGCCGCGGGCGGCCGCGTTTCGCGCGGCGGCGGCGGCGGCGGCGGCGGCGGCGGCGGCGGCGGCGGCGGGCGCGCGGCGGTACCCGGCGCGGGGGGTCACCGCCGCGCGGCGGCACGCACTTCCCCCCCCCCCCCGCCCCCCCACGGCTCTTCGCCGTCATCTACCGGCGCGGCGCCGTCGAGCAGCTGCGGAGCGGCGGCGGCCGCCGCGTCACCCCCGCGGCCACGCGCGCCGTTGCCGTTCCGCGGGGCGTGGCGGGCGCCGGCACGGCGGCGCGGCGCCGCTCCGCCCGGCTGGGCGCGCCTGCGTCCGTCTTCCCCCCATCCCCTCCCGCGGACGCGCGGTGCTGCCTCCCTCCCGCCCCCACCAACGGCCGCGTGCCGGCGTCGGTGGGACGGCCGGCGGCGGCGGCGCCGCCCTCCCGCGCGGGTGGCTCCCATCCTCCGCTCCGTCTCCCCCCTCCTCCGCCTCCTCCCTTCCCCCCCGGCGGTGGTGCCGTCCGCTGGAAGGGCACCCCTCCACCCCCCCCCCCCCCCCCGCCACTCCGCCCCCCCGCCCCCCGCCTTCCCTCTGCGCCGGCCCGTCGCTGATTTCGTTGGGTTCAAAAACATCCCTGTTGACCTGGTTGCCAGTAGCGGTCGGTGGCCCAGGCGTTAACGCGTCCTGCGGTCAACCGTGAGATCCCGAGTTCGAAACATGCTGCAATGAGGGGCCGGATCTCCCCCGTCGTCTTTCCAAAGGCATTTGTCCACTCGGGCACAGTATTTGCGTTCGCTTCGACCGGCTTGTGTGCTATGCAACGTACCCCAGGAGGATCAGTGGGGGGTACAGGTGTGATCACTAGTGTGTATTCTACCGGAGATGAGGATCAAATGATCCTCACCTGAGGATCATTTGATCCTCGCCTGACCTGACCAGAAATCGTCGATTCCATGCATCTGAGAGGGTTTTTTGTCCTCCACCAGGCTACGGCGAGCTACAGACGCAGCCTGAGGGGCGCCCGCGGCGACCGGCGGCCGCGACGCCGTTCGCAGCGCCGGCGAAGACGACCACAAAGGCGACGACAGGGGCGCCACGAGAGGGGCGGCAGGCAGAGGCCCCGCCACGGTGGTCAGCGCGCCCGGCGCAGCGAGCGCAGGTGCGCCCGAACCGGGCGCCCCAAACGACCGTCGCGCCACGGCCAGCACCACAGCCCCCTGCCCGGTGCCGGGAGGGCTCCGAACACGGGCGCCCGCGGCGCCCCCGCCGGCGGAGGCGTCGGAGTTGCGCCTCCACCCCGCCGCGGCGGCGTCGTCGCCGGCACAGCCGCCGTCGCCAGTGCCGCCCTCCGACCCCTACGCCGGCGTCGACGGCGACGGCGGCGCGGCGGAGGAGGCGGAGGTGACGGCGCCTCCGCCGGAGGCCAGACCCCCACCCCGTCCCCCTTCGCCGTCGCCGGCGGCGGAAGGAGCGACGAAAAGGGCGAGAAGGCCGCCGGCGGGAAGGGCAACGGCCCTCCCCGCTTTCCGGCCGCCGGTGGGGCCAACACCCGGCAGCTGCTGCCGCGGCCGCTGCCGGCGGGCGCCGGCGACGCTGCCGCGCGCGACGGCGTTCCGCCGATGCCGCTGCCGCTGCCACTGCCGCTGCCGCTGCCGTTGCCGCCGGCGGCGGCAACGCTGCTCGCTGACGCCGCCGCGGGGGGCGTGCCGCCAAAGCGAAATCCCCCCAGCAGGGCGCCCCCAAAGAGCCCCCCCCCGGAGGTGGCCGCCCCGCCGCGCAGGCGCACCCCAAAGGGCGTCCCATACGTAGAGGGGGTGGCCCCAAACGGCGGCGCCGCCACCACCCCGCCGCCGCCGCCCGCCGTCGGCGTGCCGCCACTGGGGACGCCGCCGCCCACCGGGGCGGCGCCCGCCCCCGCCCGCGCCGGCGTCTGGGGGGTGCCCCCTGCCGGCGGGGCACCCGCCGCCGCCGTGGCGCGGGGGTGGGCAGAGGGGAAGACCTGTGAAGGAGGAGGAGTAAACTGGCAACCGTTCGGCTGAGGGGGCCTTTCCCGTCGTCGACCCCCCCTCTGCGCTCGGCCCTGGTGTGCGGAACCCGCACGCGCCAGGCTCTCTCTGCTTCTGTGCGTCCGCGGCACGCGGCGAGCGCGCAAGACCTGGCACATGGTGCCGCGGGCGGCGATCCCAGGTGCAGCGCCACCGGCCCGGGCACTCGACAAAAAGCGCGCCAAACTCATCTTCTGCTCAAGATTGGATGCACCCAAGCTCCCCCATGGGCAAAGAGACGGCGCTGAGTTCGTTTCTGGCCTCAGAAAAGGCGGCAGGTGGCGGGAACCAGAAGAAAACAGACACTGAAAAACCGGATCATTTGATCCGAAAAGGATCAAATGATCCGGTCGGTAGAATAGACACTAGGGATTGCACATGGGTAGTAGGGCTAGTCCCGTGTACACGCCGCGAGCTGCGCAGTCACAACCCGTTTAGTTCAATCCGTATACTTGAGCTCCTCAAGTTGAAAAGCGTTGGCATCGAAGCAGGGCAAAATGTCTTGTGTTCATATTATTATTTTTTTATAATAACATGGGGGGGGCGGCGCGCGACCGCGCCGCGCTCGTGGCGCAGGTGCGGGACGAGGAGCGGCGGGTGGCAGCGGCGAGCCGCGGCGGCGGCTCCGCCGGCGGCGCGGCCGGCGGCGGCAGCAGCAGCGGTGGCGGCGGCGGCGGCGGCGGCGGGGGGGGCGGCGGTGGACCGCCAGCGGCGGCGGCGGCGGGCGGCGCCCCCGTCGCCGCCCGTACCGCCGACGGGGCGGCGCCGCGGGGCGGCGGCGGCAGCAGCAGCGGCGACGGCGCGGCACCGGCAGCCGCGGCGGCGGCGGCGGCGGGGCCGGCGGGCGGCCCCCCCCCTGCGGGCGTCCCCGCCGCCGACGCCTTCCTCGACCACCTCGGCGCCGGCGACGACACGCTGTGCTTGATGCACGGGGACCTGCAGGCGCTCAAGCTGCAGCTGCTCCACCTGCAGGCGTCCAAGGGCGCCGCCGCCGCCCCGCCCGGGGGGGAGGGGGGGGGGGGGGGGCGTCGGCGCCGCCCCGCCCGCCCCCGCCGCCGCCGCCGCCGCCGCCTCCGCCGGCCGCGCGGGGAGGCGCCGCGGCGGCGGCGGCGGCGGCGGCGGCGGCGGCGGCTGCTGCTGTGGCTGCGGGGCGGGCGCCCCGCGCGGGGGCGCCCCCGCCGCTGCCGGCGCCGCCGCCGCTGGCGCCGTCTTCGTCGCCGTCGTCGGCGGCGGCGGCGTCGGCGGCGGCGGCTGCTGCTGCGGCAGCGGCGGCGGCCGCGGCGGCGGCGGCTGACGCGGCGGCGGGAGCGCCCGCCCCCGCGGCGCCCGCCCCCCGCCGCCGCCTGCCCGGAGCCGCCGTCGGCGGCGGCGGCAGCAGCGCCGGCGGCGGGGCCGGCGCGGGGGCCGGGGGGGGAGCGTGCCGCTCGGTCGCGGCCGGTGGACATGGACTCGGCGCCGTTGGGGGCAGGTTTTTGCGTGGTGGGGGAAGAGGAGAGTACTGGCCGCCACGCACGGAAGGGTCCGGTCAAGAAGGCGTGAGCGCGCAAGGCGCCCGAGGGCTTCTCTTGGAGTGGGGATGCAGAGAGAGGGGCTGAGGAGTCAACGCTGTTTCTAAAGACCACCACCGAGCCGGAGCTACTCAACAGTCTAGACCGCCACGTCAGGGCTTCTCTACAAAGCAAGACGCAAAGACCGGGACGTCCAAGGATAGAAGACGTTGCAAAAGAAGCGCGCGCGGTGCCTCTCCAGTGGCGTATCGGGCACAGAGGAAGGCACAGCACGCACGCCCAAGCGCCGGCTCAGGTCCCACCAGTCCGTGTGGATCTGCTCCAAGCGCAATATGGCCGACGTCTCCACCATCGCCAGCTTGGGCCAGTCGTCGGCCGCGGACGCAAAGTCCCACGCCAACCGCTGGCAGCCAAACTCGCTCAGTGCACAGCCGTCCCTCGGAGCCTCCTTGCGCAAGCACTGGACCACCACTCTCTGGCACGCAACGCCGTTTACGCGCCGCAGCACCATGAGGACAATGCCCCACTGTACGACCCCATCCGCACCCGCGTACCGGATGTGGGAATGCCACGGCGCGGACCGGAAGCTTGTCGCGCCGCGCACGTTCTGCACCACGCCGCGCGCCCCCCACTCGAAGACGGCCTTGATCTGGACCGTGTTGGCCACGGAGATGGTGGCATCGTTGGTCACGCCGAGACAAGAGGCCAGCGCAGCCAATCCCGGCTGGGCCGCAACGTCGGCCAGGGCCACACGCACACCCCGCGCCCCCACTTTGGGGTCCACCTCGGGGTGCTCGTCAGCAACGCCGCCAGAAGGAGGCTGCACGCCCGCCGCCACCCGCGCGTCCTTGGCCGCGTCACGCTCGGCCCGGTCTAACCGGTCCAGCACCTCTGACTTGGTCTCCTCAGCGCGCAGCAGCTGCAGCATCATTGAGGGCCCGTGCTTGTTGGTCCGGCGATACATCATCTTGCCCGCCGAGTGGAGCGACTCGTTCTCACTCGTGTCTCCCTCCCACAAGTTCCCCCGCCTCGTCAGCTCCTCGTACACGTGGTACATCAACCTGTGCAGCTTCGTCGTGTGGACAGGCCCTAGTAGCACCTGCACCATGTCCCCAAGCAGCTTGGCGGTAGCCGCCACCTCCTCCGCCTGCGACTGCGTGGTGACCTTGACGTCCGCCCTGTTGTCCCCGTACAGCAGGTTGTTGAACTTCGCCGCCACGCAAAACATGCGCAGCACGGCGTCCTCGATGGGCACGTCCCCGAAGAGAGAGCGGTACGGCGAGCCCTCCGTCATGTCCACCCCGTCCACATGCTTGGACATCTCCAACTCGGCACAGGCCTCGTCAAGCGTGCCCTCGCCCCAGCCGTCGTCCACCTCCGGGTCCACCGCGGCGGCGTGCGGAAAGACGAACTGGGGAGATGACGGGGCCTGGGGGGGGGGAAGGGGCGTCGTGCGGCGGGACACGGCTGGGCCAAAAAGACCGGCCACCATGTGCGGCCACTCCACACAAAAGTGACGCCACTGGCGACCTGTCATTGTAGCCTGGGTCACACCCACTGGCACAAAACAACTGCATGAAAAACAGAACCGACAGGCGCAGGTAGGAGAAAAAAACACAGTCGTGTGAGTTTATTACACAATGCGCGTCACTCCAACGGCTAGCGAGTCTTCACACGCGCACACGCGCTCGCCACACAGAGGGGCGTCAAGTACTGGAGACCACATACCCAGGAGAGGCCGGGCTCGCGCGGCACAAAGGCCCCAGCTCAAAGCCGCGGGCGTTGACGGCATCCAGCGTCTCCTGTACGGTGCCGAGGATGGCACGGTTGTCCGGGCAGACGGCTTGCAGCATGGCCGGCAGCCGCTGCGACAGCAGCCGCAACGCACCCAGCTTCCAAACATGGAGGGCATCGAACGAGACGATGCTGTACAGGGCGTTGGTTCCCGTGCTCAATCCATGAACGGCGCCCAGGGCGGGGACGAAAGGGAGTGCACTGGTCGCGCGCGCCAGCGCGACGCGAGAGCGCGGGCGCCCATCCGCTGCTCGAGCCTCCGCCGCCGCCACCTGCGCCTCCAGCGTGCTGATAACTGGCCGCCGCTCGGCCGTACAGCTCGCCTCACACGATGCGCGACGGACTGCCAAACAATGAGAGCAGTTGTAGGTGCTCTGGTTGCCCATCAGCGCTAAGATCGAGCGCTCCTCCACCTGGTCAGTCACCAGGCCCAGCACGCGCGGCACCAGGAAGACGCGGGCCAGACCGGGCAGGTTGACCCACACACCATGCTGGCTCGCCTCCACTACGCCCCGCAGCATCACGGCCAGGCAGCGCTGCAGCAGCTCATTGCGCGCGTCGGCCACAGCCAACCGCGAGCGGGCATTCCTGCCGTTGCCCACGACCTTGGGGATGTGGGGCACGTGGCCGACGTTAATCCACCGCCCACCGCCGTCGCGCACGTTGGCGACGAGCATGCGCACGGGGTAAATGACGTGGCCCCCGCTCCAGGACGCCTGCGCCTCGTCGGCGTGGATGTACAGCGCCAGCACATGCGCGTGGTCCCCATGGATGGCGCGCACCTCGGCCGTCGAGTCCACGAAAAGGTCCGCGTCCAGTGTGCCAGAGCGGCGCCGCTCACCACTGGGCCCTTCAGGGAGCCGCCCACCGTCGAGGTCCACGTCCTCCGCCGCCAGGACGGCGTCCAAGGCCGCCGTCAGCATGTCCCTATAGTAGAACTGGTACCCCCTCCCCCCGACAGTGATCCGCACGACCCTCCACTTGCGCTCGGCCAGCACGCGGCGCTGCTCCGCCTGGATAGACGACGTGAAGGCGTAAGGGGAGGTGAAACGGCTCGTCACCTGCCCGGTCGGGCCGTTTGACGTGGCCATGCCCGCCTCCACATTCAACAAAATGCGGGCAAAGGTGCTCTGGTCGGCCCTGGTAAAGCCGCTTCCCCCAGCCGTCAGTGTAAACCGCAGCACCGACGCCAAGCACGGCGTGTCAAACAGGGACGGGACGTCCGCCTCGGACGCGTCCACCACAGGGACGGACTCGCGCATCTCCGGGTAGCGGTTGTAGTAGGCCTTGATGCTCGCGGACACGCTGGTCACAAACACGTGCCGCACGCGCATGATGTCGGGCAGCGCCCCGCGCTCCATCCCGTCACGCCCCCAGTGCTCCGTTGCGGCCGGCGCCGGCGCGATCTGCTCGACGGGGTGCACCGCGGATGAGGTCGAGGAGCCCTCTGGCCGCCATCCTTCCGGCGGCACCATTCGGTTCCGGCCCTTGTGCGCAGAAAGCATGTGGCGGCTGCGCGAGGGGGCGGACGGGAAGATCCGCGGGCAGTACCAGCAAACGGCAGCAAGGGTAGGCACCATCGTGCGGCCTGCCAACGTCCAAGAAAAAGGAAAAAAGTGACAGAAGCACCAGACGCGTCAGCATCACATGTGCACTGGGAAAGAGGCGCACGACATAGGCAGATGCAGACGACTCAGCAGCAAAAGGACCAGGATGCCATCTCCACCAACCATGTCACAATGCCGCAGACGATCGTCACTCCGGACATACCTGGCTGTGAGCGCTGGATCTCAGGGCGGGGAAGTGGTTGACAAGTGGGACGATGGTTGGGTTCTGCCAGCCCCCAGGAACTACTGGACGGCGTCTGCGAAGGACGGGCCTGCAGAGACGCGATGGAACGCCAAGACATCGGGAAGGTGAGACGACCCAGAGTGCATCCGACCCCGGGCAGCACGAGGAAAGAGAACGAGAAAAGACGGACAGGAGCAAAGGGCGTCAAAAAGCACCGCGTCGGACAGTCAGTCAGGCACTGCCAAGCGGGTAAACTGGGCCGGCGCGGAGGGCCGAGCAGTGCTGTGCCAGCGCGTGTGCCATGCCGAAGAAAAACCTCCAGCTAAGGGGGGCGCCCACAACAATTCAGTAGCGCTGGGTTGCAAGGGACCGCAGTGGCGCCAGATACGAGCAAACGGTCCCACTCATGGAGCAAGTGGCGCCAAGAGAGCTGCGCATCAACGTACGGCAAGTGCGTGACGGTCAAGCGGACGCAACGTCGGAAGGGCAAGTGGTGTCAGGGCCCCGCGGTCCGTTACCGATCGGCCACAGGTGACGGGTGGCGGCCAGTGTCTATGACGGGCCGCCTCCCGGATCGGCGCCACGAGCACCGACGGGTGCGGCTGACGGTGCCCGTTGCAGACGCGCTCTGGCCATCCCAAGCGCTATCCCGTTTGCGCGTTGTCGACGGCGGTGCTCCAGCAGTGTGCTTTGGTAAGGGCAGTCCACGTCCACTCAATTGCCATAAGAATCTGCGGGAAGTTATTCCCCTCGCGCACCGTAGATCCGCATTTCCCGGATGACATGCCTGGGAACGTAAGGGAGGACCAGCATGTACGGTCTCCCGAATATCTCCGTTGCTGTCTTTACTGCACTGCATTGCAATTGACATGCAGTCTGACGTGCCCGAGAAGCAGTTGATCTGCACCTCGAGCCGATTCGCTTCCTGTGGGCGCGTCCCCACCGCCGATCTGTATCATCCAGCACCCTTGCGCAACGCACCCGACCAGCTCGTTTCCTGCCTGTAGCTGACCACTGCTTGCCTGCGGGTCCCTCTGGCCGACGCGGTCACCGTTGGCGGCGCTGGGATACCGATCCGCAATGAGTAACGGCCTCTCTGGCTGTGTCCTTCCGTCCGTTGCACAGCAAACCGCTTGGACGCCGTGTAAGCATGACGTGTCTGCCACGCTTGGACGTATGCGCACGACGCGCGCGGGGCTTGTTTTGCGCCCATGCAGCCCGTCTCTCTTGCATCTGTGGCACAGCGCATCTCTTTTTTTCGCGCCACTACTTGTCCCCAACAACAGCTGCTCACCCGTACGGATGCGAATGCTTCGTGCACCCACGTTTGAACGCTTCCTCTGAGTCTGACCCTTTTTTTTTGCGCGCCAAGCCTTCCCGCCCTTTACCAGACGCCTCCGCTGATGTCCCCCTGCCACACATACCCCAATGGAGATTGCTGGCATGTGCTCTCGTCCAGGGTGTGCTGGTGCCAGCTTGCTGGCCAGTGTGCGCTCCAGCGGCCTGCTTCCGGGCCATCAGGTAAGCTTTCGCCTGCGCACGTCTTTGGGGTGGTTCAATCGCGCGCGTGTGTGTCTGAGGCACCCTAGCACTGGGCTCGTGCCCCTCATATACGGGGGCGCGCTGTTACAGCCGGCCAGCAGCCAGTACCACTCACCGTTGCGCACGCACCCACTGCTCACACTGCCGCACACCACTTCGCTGGGACCCCCTGTTGTGCCCATTTTGCTACTGCGAAGCGCCCCTCTCCTCTTCACTCCGCCCCTGCCGTAAGCTCCCCTCTTTGACCGAGGCTGCCGTCTGCCGATCATCCGCTATCTCCAGCTTTTATCACTGTCAAGATGGCCAGCGCTGGCGGCGGGCCCTCTCAAGGCGCACCCCGCGGCGGCGAGGGGGCGGCGGGCACCAGCTTCGGCAACGGCGGTCCTAATGACCGCGGCGATCAGGGCGTTCCGGGCGTGCCTGTGGCAGGCTCACCCTTCCTCCACGACGGGCATTACGGACGCGCGGCGATGCCATCGGCCATGGGTGGGCTGCCCCCGACCTCGCTGCAGTACGGCCGCGACGGAATGCTCTTCCAAACTGGACGAGATGACGGGATGATCCCGCACGATCAAAACATCCGCGGTGTCCAAGGGCGATATGACCACGCCGCGGTCGAGACGGGCTCGTACGGGCCGCCCGGCTGCCAGCGTCCTGGCGTGCCTGTCGGTGCCCGCTTCAATGCCATGCGGACGGAACCTCACCCTGGGGGCCAGCCGTATGCGGAGGCACGCAGGCCGCTGTACGACCTGCCTCCGTCGCCAGCTTCTCCTGCGCCTTTGAACCCACCGGTCGCTGCCGGCGCCTACAATTCTACGCCCTCCACGGAATCGATCCACACGCCGACCGCTGGTGGCACCGTGGGTCGGTCGAACGGTGGGGGCAGCGCTGCGGCGTCTGGCAGCGCTGGCCGCCCAGCCGGCGACAGCGACCTGTCCTGGGCTTCCGACCCCCGTCGTGCTGGCGGTAGCAGCCCCGCCCGTGCTTCTAACCGGGGCAGCGCCGGGCGTGCTGGCGCTCGTGGGGGCGCGGGTCGTGGGGGAGGTCGCGGTGCTGGTGGGCCTGCTGCTCGTCGTGGGGCCGGTCGTGGAGGTGGGAGGGAGGTAGCTGTGAACTTTGGCGAGAGGGCCATGGACTGGCCGGCGGCGACCGACGCCAATTTCTCTTCCCGCGTGCTGCGCCGTGACGTCACCGAGGAGGAGGTGGAGCAGATCCGGGCGGCTAACGGGCTGGGACCCCTCCCCGTCGTCCCGCCCTCGGGACGCCGTGGCCGTGCAGCTTCAGCGTCGCGCTCCCCATCCCCCAAGCGCCGCACGTCCCTGGACGGTAGCAGCCCCGCGGCGGCGACGGCGGCAGACGCCGTGACGCAGCTGACGCGGGTGATCACCTTGAGCTTCAAGCTGGCAGACAGCCGCGCGGCCAGGATGCAGGCAAGCATGGACCACCTCTCGACGCTCGTGTCCACCACCATTTCCAAGGTGGACGCGCTGTCGGTGCGGGTGCAGACGATCGTGAGCAGCCAGGCCGTACTACGCTCCCAGGTGGATATTGTGCGCGGCCTGACCGCGCACCTGTCTCCTGCTCCGGGGGCTGCGGCTGGTGGCGGGGCCGGTGGAGTGGCGAGCGGTCCCTCAAGTGGTGCGGCTGCTGGTGCGGCGAGTGGGTCGGCAGGTGGTGTCACTGGCTCATCCCAGCACTCATCGGGCGACGCGCGCGATCCGGGCGCGGAAGACCGCCGTATGGCGTATGCCGTGCGCGTAAGTTTTGAGGGCTGCTGCCGTTGTGTGTACCGTGCGCGGTGCATGGCATGTGCTCCTGTTGCCGTCGTGGCGGCAGCTTCTGTTCCGACAGCGGCATCATCTCACAAAGATGCTTTTTTTTTTTCTTACTCTTCGCCTGCTGCCTTTCTCACTGCTTGCCACCCTGCAGGACGAGCTCATTCCCGCCATGACCGCCGGCTTTATTAAGGCCAGCGACGCCGGCAGCGTGTATCCCTCGGCGCCCACCATCTCCAAGCTGCTCGTAAACAAGACGATGGAGGTGAACCGCTTGTCCAAGGCCGCGGCCACGAACATGCTTCACAAGGTAGTGCCCTTCCCCTCGCCCAAGAGCCCGTCGGGCTTCACGCGGTGCCCCGTGTACAAGTACCTGAGCCGCACCATCTCTTACTTCTACACCATCGTCCAGAAGGAGGCGGTGAAGGAGTTTGTGAAGTGTGTGCACGAGCTGGGGACAAACGTCGGTCACAAGGTGTACTACAACAACTCGGCCACGCGCTACCGGGTCGCCCTGACCCCGACGGAGGCGGCGAGCCTGGGAGTGAACAACAATTTCCTGTCAGTGAGTCACGGCTGGCAAGCGACTGTGGCGGCGGGCTTGGCCGTCTTCCGCCGCTTGGGTGCCGGGGACCGCTTCTCCGAGAGCAGCGGGACGGCCGGCGACCCGCCGGTGTTGGTCTGCTCCATGGCACAGTTTGGCCTGGTGGTGACCAAGATTTCTGAGTACCTGAAGCGCGTCGGCAACATCATGGAGGAGACCACGCCGGGTGTCAACCAGGGCCACCGCGGCTCGTGGCTAAGCATGATTTCCTTCCTAGACGACTTCCTCGTCAAGACCTCTGAGGCCCGGAACGGCCTGCGTCTGCTGGACGGGCGCAGTGACGCCCGAGCGCTGGTTCCCGACGACTCGAGCGTCAACCCCCTGCCGTGTGGGGGCGATGCGGGCGAGGATGGGGAGGAAGAGGAGGACGGTGGCGATGAGGACGCCAACGACGGTGCCCAGTGACGGTGCTCGTGGCTGCGGGCGATGGGCGCGCTACTGAGTTGACTTGCTCTTGTTGGTGCGTCTCTGTTGTGCTGCGTCTGTGGTGGCCTCAGCGTGATTTGTCTCGTTCTGTATTGTTGTTTCCCGCCGCATGGTCATTGCGGCTTTGCGTTTGTCGTAGGGAGGGTAGTACCAGCACCATTGCCGCTGCTCGATGGCGGTGGTCTGCCCACCGAAGATAGAATCGCCCGTCCCATCCCGGTCCGCCACGCAGCCAGCCAGCCGCCCCCCGCAGCTAATCTCAGATAGGTTGCTAATATGCGATTAGGTCGCTAATGAGACATTAATAGAGCAGCAGGATCGGGCACGTTCCCGTCAGCTTTCGTGCTAACCGAGCACTCGCGTGACACACGTGTGACACCGAATACTCGGCCTGGATGCATCCGCAAGAATGGGACAGCTATTCAGCGGGATACCACCGAATACCAGCCCGGGATACAATGTGCGATTATTCAGCGTGCACAGGTTCTCGACGATTGCTGCGCTGGCTGACATGCACTCTCTCGAGATGGGTGACCGCGCTGGCATGCCTAGTCAGATGTCCCGAATGGCGCGGTCCACAATCTGGGCTCACGTGCACCTGCGTGGCGATCGTATGCGATCGACTGCTGCGACACACATTTCCTTCGTGGCACGTTGCTTGGAACTTTGAAATATTGTTGAATCACAGTGAGCCAATCACCGGCCAGGACGCTTAGGGCTTGGCATCCCTATGCTGGCCCCTCGGAACTATTTTGGCGGAAAATGGGGCTGACGGGTCCATGTCCCTATCGGGGACGGGATCTTCCAGAGATATCCGGTTTCTCACCGGACCAAGTACATTGGGCTGTTTCGAGATCTTCTGTGACAGGATAGGGCTATCACGTCAGATATGGCTCAAAAGTCGTTGCTACTGGATGCCCTGGAACCCTATGAGGCCATATTTGCAACGTGGCGGCCTTGGGTACAAATTCGGCCCCAGGGGTCACATTGGTGGTTTTGCCCTAAGTGCCCGGGTGGACCAGTCACACGAGATCTCTGTCAAGAGCAACCTGGCGTGTGCTTCGGTTCTCCCGCGACAACAGACGTGGCGCTCCCACAGCCCATGGGCGAGCTCCGAGCAGCTCGCTAGTCGCTTTACCCATGAGCCAAAAGACATCAAAACAGGCCCTGCAGACACCTGAGAGGGGGGGTCGCCTCACGGCGCCTGACGCTGCCCTCGGGTTTCAGAATTACCAACATGGTTTGAGAAGAACCTAACTCACCGACCGTCCCTCACGGGCTGCCATGGGCGGATCAACTAAGAACCCGAATGCTCTACTAGGGGTGAGTCCGTTTCAATTTTCGAGTTTCTAAAACGATGAACTCACAGCAAACGAGAACCCGGAAAGTAGCCTTCACTGGGGCTCTGAAGCGGGAATGAACGCCGGAAGAAGCATCGAGAGAGGAAAGGCGGTAGAACTGTCATCGATCAAACGCGCGGTGAGAGTCTCGACACCGGCTCGGATTGTGCTTCTGAGGCACTTCGAGTTTCTGCTTCGGGTTTCCTCCAGCCGTCCGACAAGTCACTTTTTGGAAAACCACCATGTACGTCGAACGACGTTGCTACGCGACGGCGGCGAACCCTATCGGGCCATATTTGCAACGTGTCTGCAACGTGTACAGATTGGGCGATAGGGGTCACGTTGCTGGTTATGCCCTTAATCCCGGTTAGTTCTTGCTTAAACCCAGTTAGTCGAGGCAGGAAACTCCACATCTCTCGGGAAACCTCATCTGGAGGAAGGTCTCTGAATGAAGGACGCTCATACCCTTTTTTCGGTTCCCATCCCCCCCCCCTCCACCACCACCTCGCTGTGTAGGGTTCTTTTCCTGTCCCCCCCCTCCCCACCCGCCCCCCCCCGTCTTGTTCCCACCCGCCCCCGCCCCTCTTGTTCCCACTGGCCCCTCCTCCCGCTGACCCCACGGATCGCCATGCGCGTGCCGCCTGGCGCGAGGAAATGATGGCGTCTTCCTACGCTGGCCGCGGGTGGCCCCCGCTGGCCGCCACCGCCACCCCCACCGCCGCCGCCCCGCGGGGGTTCTCACCGGTGAGCGGGGCGCTGGTTCCCGACCTGCTGGCGGCGTGGTGCGAGGTGGTGGCGGTATTTGTGTATGGGGAGCTCCTCTGGCCCGAGGCTGGCAGTGGCGGTCGGGGGGAGGGGGCGGCGGCGATGGTGGATGCAAGGAGTGAGCAGGGGTCGGCGGTTACGGCGGCAGAGGCGGTGGCGGCACCGGGCTCCTGTGGTCCTTTCCCGACATTGTCGGGGGCGGCGGAAGACTGTAGGTGATGGGCGTGGACTCGGCGGCGGCGGTGCCCCCCCCCCACCTGCCCCCCGACGCGGTGGCGGCGGCGGCGGGCAGCCCCGCTGCGGGCGGCGGCGGGTGGCCGCACCCTCGCTGAGGGGCGGCGCCCTCATCTGCCGACGAGGGCGGCCCCCCCCCTGTCCGGTGCTGTATGGCGACGCCCTCCGGTGGGCGCCCTCGGCGGGCCCCTTCCACGCCGCCACCGTCGCGCTCGTGGCCGCCGGCACCCGCCACGGGCCCTCGCCGGGGCCCTCCATGGGGGGGGTACTGGCCACGGCGGCGGCGGCGGCAGCGGCGGCCGACGCGGCAGCGGCGGCCGACGCGGCAACGGCGACGGCAGCGGCGGCGGCCGCCGCCACCGCCTCGACTCCCGGCGGGGGCGGGCAGCCCCTTGGCGGGCTGGGGGGCGGGAAGCTAGCGGGCTGTGCCACGCCCTCCATCTCCCGCGGAGGCGGGGGGAGCTCCACCGACGGCAGGGGCTTGCCCCCCCCCATCCCCGCCGAGCGCCTTGCGTGGGACTACCGCACCGCCCTGACGGTGGCGGCCGCGGTTGGGGCGGCCCACCCGGCGGCGGGGGTGGGGAGGCTGGGCGACGCCCCACCCGTCGAGAAGCACACGCTGGGGCGGCTGATGGCGCTGGCGGGGGCCACCGTGGCGTGGGGGGGGGGTGAGTGGGGGGGGGGGGTGGGAGCGAGGCGGGGGGGGATGCCCTCCACCGCCTCGACGGGCGTAGCGGCGGCGGTGGGTGGTGTGGGGGGCGGCGGCAGCCGCGACGGTGGGGGTGCCGATGGCGGCGGCGGCGGTGGCGGCAGCGGCGGCGACGGCGGCGGCAATGGCAGCGGGGGTACCCTCGCCAGCTCTGCCGGGGTCGGCACGCACTTCGCACCCCCCCCCCCCTGCCCCCCCCGCCGGGTCCGCGGCGGCCGCCGCCGGCGACATGTTCCCCGACGCCGTTGCCCACACCAACCGGCTGGTGGTGCTGAACGTGTGGGCACGCTTCTTTGGGGCCTTCTCTATTGGCTGCGCAGGTGTGGCGGCGAGGCGGCTGGCCTCCCACCTGCGGGGGCTTATCAAGGCGTGCCCGACGCTGGCGTTGGGGCGGGGGCTCCCGTTTGGCCAGCGCGGCACGCAGCTGTTCACAGTGACCCAGTCCCTCATGTGGTCTGCTGCGGGGGGGGAGAGCAGGGGTGGAGGTGGGGTAGGGACCACCACGAGGGGCGATAATGGTGGTGGTAGTGGTGGTGGTGGCGGTGGTGGTGGCGGTGATGGTGGCGGCGGCTTGTCCTTGGCTGCCAAGGACGCCCCTACCGGCTCGTCGCCGCACCGAGAAGGCGGTGGGGGCGGAGGAGCGGCGGGGGACCGCTGGCCGCCACCTCCCCCCTGCGGGCGCGTCGGGAGCCTCCCACTGCAAGACTGCCGAGGCCACCGCCGGCGAGCTCCTTTGCGCCCTCCGCTATGTGTGTGTGGAGGCCGAGGCGCCCGGCGGGTGGGGGGTAGTGGTTGCCGACGGCCGCCGCGGGAGCAGCAGCAGCGCCGCAGGTGGGGGATGGGGTGGGGGCAGCGGGTTGGCCGCCGCCGGCCCTGGCGTTGGGTCGGCCGTCCTGTGCATCTTTTATCTCTTCGACATGTGCGACCTGACGCGGTCCGTGCCCGCCTTCCGCAGCAACAGGCGAGGAGGGGGGGCGCTGGCGTCTGCCACCGGCCGTGGTCGCCAGCACGCGCCGGCTCTGGGGCAGGCAGGGCGGCCGGGGGGGGGCGGGGGTGGGCACTCTGCCGCTTTGTGCTGCTGCTCAAACCCCCTCCGCGCCCTTCTTGCTGGCTGGGTGTCACCGCAACCCCCTCCTCCCCCCCCCCCACGGCAGACTGCTGCGTTTCTGGCCGTGCTCTTGGTGGCTGCTCGTGGGTTGCCACCAGCGGCCGGCGACAACACCCGCCGCCGGCCGCCCCCTTGCCCGTCGCCGGGTCCCACTGCCGCCTGCTCGGCCACCCCGTCTGACGGCGGCGGCGGCGCCGCCGCCACACCCAGCGATGGCCGTGACGACGGCGGTGGCGCTGCTGCCAAGACGGCCGGGGACCCCAACGCCGCTGCCATCGCCGCTGCCGTCGCCCACAGGCAGGTTGTGGAGCCGCTTGGTCTTTTGAGGACTGGCGGAGTAGGAAGAGGGGGGCGTTTGGCAACGGAATGCGTTCTTTATGGCTATTCTTTCCCCTCCTCGGCCCCAACTGGCAGAGACCATCTCGTCCTTGCAGCAAGCAAACAGCGAGGGGGAGAGCAGAGGACGGGGCCGACCCTGGCCACAACCGCCAACGACCTCCTGCGTGGAAGTCCCCCGTCGCTGGCCTTCCCGGCTGTCCCCACCGCGTCGCTGTCGGACGCGGCGAACAGGAGCGCCACACTTGCCCTCGACCTTGCCCATCCCCACGAGCGCCACCATCGCCGCGAGCGCCACCATCGCCGCGAGCGCCACCATCGCCGCGAGCGGCAGCGCCTGCACCGCGGCCCGATCCCGAGGATGACGCCCTCCCCACCGGCACAGTCTTGTCCCCGGGCTAGGCCGAGGTTTCATCATCCACGTACTCAGCGACAAGGGCTCGGGTGCCGACCAGCATGACAACAAACGACCGCACAGGCTGGCCGACCGCCCGGTGGTACGACGCCACTTGCTCCAAGGCACGCTTGAGAAGATCGCGCACCGTCACGCAGACACGGTTGCCGCCGTAGAGGAAATCACGGTTGAGGCGGAGGTTCAGCTTCTCCTCGTATGACAGGGAGTTGATGTAGCGGTCGACCTTCGCGTCCACAAAGTCGCCACTGCGTTTAGCCGCCTCGTTCAGCTCGTCGTCATCGTACAAGATGCCGTTGACGCGCACGACCTTGAGCTCGAGCAAAAGCCTGGATGATCCGCTCTTGTTCTGCAGCATGAGGTCGTAGAAGCCCGGCCTGCCGCCACCGACGTTGAGAGGGTGTCCACGCCCAGTCGTCAGGACGGCATTCACCGCAGGCTGCGTCCTGAGCCAGCCTCCAACAGCGGCCTCCATGGCAGAGCTCAAACAGGTCTCGCTGAAGAGGCGGTCCATTGCAAGCGCGCCCGAGTCCCAGCCGTGCAGCACGGCGTCCACCAGTAGGGTGACGTCTCTGGAGGATGGCGTCTCAATCAGCCGCTCCAAGAAAAAAATGTCCGACCCCAACGCCATCTTCAGCTGGGTGAAGTGGTCCAGGCATGCGAGCAGGTTGGGAGGGTTGAGCACCGTCAGGGTGCCGTCCTCCTCGCACCCCCGCACCGACAGGACGCCATGGTAGAAAAGGAGCGTCAACGCCCGGTGGTAAGCCCGTGAGGTGGACACGTCAGTGGAGGTCAGCGTCAGGGGGTCACACACAAGGTCCACCGATGCGCCGGTCCTTGGCGACAGCTCCGCCAACGTGAAAGGGCTCTCAAATTCCCACGTCGGGACAGTGAGCTCCTTGGACGCCTGGAAGGCGTCCTGCAGCGCGACGACACCCGCTCGAGACGATGAGCGCAGCACCGAGGTCACATTGTGGGACAGGGACACGTTGTCGTCCTTCATGTAGTGGGCCAGCCGGGCGTCCTTGCTCTCGTCCCGCTCCTTGAGGATGGCCGCCCGCAGTTTTCCGCCGTTCTGCAGCTTCTTGAAGAAGTAAATGACGTAGGCCGCCAGGTAGAGTGGCTGAGACTCGGACTCGAACTTGTAGCCGTTGTAGAACTTCCGCATCAGCCTCAACGTTGGGATGCGCTCAGCTGCCGTCAGACCGGTCAGCGCCAGCCCGCGCTCCACATCAGCCTCCGTGAAGCCACAGCATTCAGCGTAAACCGGGGCATGGGTGAGGGACCACGCCACGTTCCAGCCAGAGGAGTCGGTGAGGGCAACCGGTGCAATGCCCGTGGTGAAGCTCCGTACTCTTGTCGAGATCAGCTTGGGCAGACTCTTGAGAGTGAGGTAGAACGCCCGCAAGAAGCCCGCCGGCCTCCGGTCGCGCGCTGGTGCGACTGCATCCTGGTATGCGTTCGGGTCCTCGCGCATCAGCTGGTTGAAGGTGCGGTCGTACTCGTCTACCAGCACGAGGAGTTGATGGCCCGCTGCACCGACAGATCTCGTCAACGCCTTGAGGTTGGCGTCAGCGTTGTCTTCCCGCCATTGCGAGACGTGCACACCATACTTGTCCATGAATCCCAGCATAGCTTCGTTCAGCACGTCCCGAAAGAGCTTGCGCAGGGGAGGAGCGTCAGGACCCGACTGAACTTGGATGGAGAAGTCCAGCGGCAGCACACAGTACGCCCGCGCTCCTGCAGCAGTGCCGCCAGATGACTGCACGTACGCGTCCGTTGGGGATCCATCCCAGTTGAGGAAGACCTCGTCGAACAGCTCCTGGGTCGTGTGGATGTCGTGGTACACCTGGAGGGGAGAAGCATGGTCATGCGATAGGTTGAATAAACACAAACAGTACCAGGAGAATGACCGTGGAGGGACCAGTTAGCAAGCAAAGAAAAAACAGAGCAATATGCTCAGTCCTGCTCAAACGAGAGATGCTGACAGAGTCGACAAACGGTGAGAAGCGACACCCCAAAACTCGCCCCCAGGGACTTGTGTCACACTCATACCTGCATCTGGGAGGTCAGCAGCGACTTTCCAGACCGGCCCGGCCGCAAGAGCACCAGGTGAGGAGATGCGTCATTCTCCATCATGACAACGTAGCGCGTCTTGTCTACAAAGAAGCCGTTCTGCCGACGCAGCGTGACAATCTGGTCTTCGCCGTAGCACCATTTGACCACCTCGGCTGGAGATCGGGAGTGTTGACGTTGTTTCGATGGGCGCTGGCCCGGCGAAAGCTCATTGGGAAAAGGTCCTTCACCGTAAACGGAGGACACAAACTCCTGGAGGAGTCGTTCAGCGTCGTCCTCCAGGTCAATCTTGGTCAGGTGCGGGGAGATGTACTTGACAATCTGAGACAGAGAAAGAGAGACGTGGATGCACGTGTACGTGTGGTCGGAAGCATAAGAAGTCGGGGGCGGCATGAGTACAGCGTCCTTAAGACGGGTGACCGTGACGAGACGAGGTGGGCACCAGAGGACCCGGGTAGCCGCCCACAGACAGAACAAAAACCACTGCTATAAACCATGGTTATGAACGTGGCACTCCTCCCCATGTCTGCACATCCGATTCATCCATCACCTGACGTACCTGGAGGAAGGTGCACTCTTCCACACCAAGAACAGCGCGTAGGTCCGCATCAGGACGGAACTTGGTCTTGTCATCTTGCAGTCGTAGATGGCGCGCTCTCACGTAGTTGGATATAAACCGCGTGATGGCGGGCCGCGTGGAGACGTCCTGACCAAGAAAGCGCCGCAGAGCCCCCTTCACGATCACGGGCTTGTGCGGGCCCTTCAGCTTGGCGGGATGGTCGGGGTACTCCAATGGTGGAAGCGCCTCACGGTCGCCCACGTACAGCCCGCGCACAGGGTCCACGGAAGAGACCGGCACCGGGCCATCCGACCCAGAGGCAGACGACAACGGTGCACAGAGCATCGGTGAGGCGGCGCGGCGACACGTGCCGGATGCACCGCCTCCAGACAAGCCGCTAGAGCGACCCAAAAGGGAGACGCGGCCGGCGGGCATGCCAAGGACCCAGCACTGGGCACCAGACGACCGGCGCGTCACCGCCAAAGAAGCACCGCCCACGCCGACCCCACCGACGCTCATGCATGGCTGCGGCACAGGAAAAGAAGTAAAGCCCAGGGTCACCAGTGATGACCCACGCAACAACGAGTCAGGCGGGGGAGGAAACCGGCCAGCCATACG
The DNA here is from genome assembly GCA_008729055.1 of Pyropia haitanensis. Taxonomy (NCBI): domain Eukaryota; phylum Rhodophyta; class Bangiophyceae; order Bangiales; family Bangiaceae; genus Pyropia; species Pyropia haitanensis. The sequence continues at coordinate 1,877,315 of SDUX01000001.1, read as the reverse complement.
GCGAGCGATCAGCCCAAGCACCATTCGCCACTGGGACCGCGGTGTGCGAAAGGGCGGCGGCCACCACGTCGCCGACGAGGGGCAGTCGCGGCAAGAGAGGGCGGCGGGTGGGCGGCGGGAAGAGGAGGCGGGGGAGATGAAAAAGTACTGGTGGTGACCAACGTTGGCGACAGTAGCCACAGCAGCGACGGCAGAAGCAGCAGCAGAAGCAGCGGCGGCAGGAGTGACGGCGGTGGCGACGGCGCCGCGTGGAATGGTGCCGCCCCCGTTTTGGTGGCGGTGGCGGCGACAGCGGCCCCCGACGGGCGGAAGCTTGTGGTGCTTCTGCTGGTGATGGACCTCGCTGCGGGACTGGGCGTCAACAGGTGGGGGCGCCAGCCACGCGGGGAGGCCCGCGGGGGCGGCCCCGACGCGGTCAGGCAGGCGGGGGTGGCCGCGGCGAGGTCAGGCAGGCGGGGGCGGCCACCACGCGGGGGGGACGGCGGGGGCAGCCGCCACGCGGGCAGGCAGATGAGGGCGGCCGCGACGCGGGCAGGCAGACGAGGGCGGCTGCCAAGCGGGAAGGCGGGCGGGGGTGGCCACCACGCGGGCAAGCAGGCGGGGGCGGCCGCCACGCGGCAAGGATGGTGGGGGCGGCACCGACCCGGAATGAGAGGCTGCGGCGGCCCCGACCCGGAGAGACGGGTGGAGACGGCCGCGACGTGAAAGGGCTGGCGTGGCCGGCCGCCACGTGGGAGGGCCGGCGGGTAAACAAACCATTCCAGACTTAGAGCATAACCACCAACGTCACCCCTATGGGTTAAATGGGTGAAATGAAACCGAGACGTGGCACGCAACCGTTGGATGCCCTATCTGATGGGGCCGATGAGCGTGAAACGATGAGAGGAGTTACCTGAAACGCTGAAAGGGGTGGGCTACTACCGATTTGGCGGAGTGCGGAGGTTCGCTGGATAGGGGGACACCGGGCGCGACGCAGTCCGATTTCCGACCGAAGCCTATCGGGGTCCGGAACACCGCAGAAGTCATCAAAAAAAAGAGAGCCCACTGGATGACAGTGTGCCAAAAAACCAGCGATCAACAATAAATCGAGGGAGGATCGTCCATCGATCGTGACGAAAAGTGAATGCCACGCAAGCATTGACGCGTCAACCGCAGCGATCGTTGACACACGTGTGCCCAGCACGCGCAGATCGCGCCAGATCACGGAGATTGAGCCCAAAATGGACGCTGCCACGTCGCACAGGGAGGAATAGGGCGCGGCCGTGTCCGACGGATAGCCAATGACAGAGAGGCAGCGTCACGATTGGAACGTTTCCTTGCGCTCTCGCGTGGAAGGCTGTTCCGCGCAATGATCCGTGCCGCGTGCCCTGCCACCCGGAGCGATCCAGAGGGACCTGCCCGTGACGCATTCTCCAACGTGGCGACGCGTGACGCGCGGACGTGGCGCAACCGGATCGCGCACCTCCTCGGCGCCCCACGCGTCATGAGCGCGGCGGCCTCCTGCGTTGGGCCCGACCGAGAGGAGTCGGGTGCCATCAGGTGCGCCGAACAACGTGTCTGGCGCCACGAAGGGTCAGCAGCAATGCTATTTCGAGATCCGACAATCTAACAATAAACGAGCAGCATTGTCAGACACGCACGCCCACACAACTCCAGCGAAAATTATGATTGGCCAGACGGTCAAGAAGAGTCAGGTGGGGCAGATTTTTTCGCACTCGCGTCGGGTTCCATCAGATGGAGGGGGCACTGGGCACAGTATTGAGGCGTGGCGCGGGCCCGGCGGCAACAGCAGCTGCAGCTGAGTGTGGGATAATGCGGGCGCCAGAGGGGGGGGGCGGGGGCCCTGTGAGAGGGCGCGGCGGTTTGGGGGCGCTGGGGGGTTGGCTGTGTGCGGCCTAGTGCTGGGAACCGCCTCATTTAGAGCGTGTGCGAGGGGGGATCGGTCGAGGCCCGCGGGCCTTGGCAGTCTCTGCTTGCGCGCGGGCGGATCGGGCCTGGGCTGGCGGCAATGATCCGTGGCTGTGGCGTTTCGACGCGCTGGAAGGGGGGTCGGGCGCGGCCCGGTGCCCGCGGGCCCTGTTTCTGGGGGCCCGAGGGGGGATCGGGGGTGGCCCAGCGGCTGTCCTCCTGCCGCCCTGCCCCTCCTCTGCCCGAGCCGCCCCTCGCACGGAGTCCGCGCACCCACCAACTGTTGATAGGCTGGATGGACGTACGGTCCAGCCGCCTCACTCCTGGGAGTTGGCGGGAATGCGCGGGGGCGGGACAGCGTGTCCAGCCCTATGTAGGGTTGAGGGTTTAGGCGGGGGGGGGGGGCGATCGACCGGGAGCGGTCGAGTCGGTCGGGATTTGTGGGAGCCGTGGGCACCGACCCACATAAGGGTGGGTCGGCGCGGCGAGGGGAGCCCGCCGGGGGAAAAGAGGTAACGCGTCTTTTTCCAACAGGTTATGGGCCCAGGTGCTATCCTTGGGGCAAGGGGTCATCTGTCTTTATTCGCCACGCTGGTGACACACCGCGGGGGCGTGTGCACGCGTTCACCCGACGGGGGGGATTGCCCCGTCGGGCGCGACAGACGACCAGGCAACCGGATCTGCTGGCTGAGCCCTGCCGGGGGCAGCCAGGGATGGACGGGGAACCGAGCCGGGGGGGGCAACCCCCGCTTCGATCGGCTCGACGACGACTACACGACGTGGTCGGTGTACTGCCAGGCCTACCTCCAGGATCGGGGGGTCTGGTTTACCGTGGTGACCCCTCGGCCGGCTAGGCGGGTGCTCCCGCCGGGTGCGGCCGCGGACGTGGTCAGGGCGGCGGAGGACGAGGTCACCAAGGCGGCGGCGAACTGGGACCGGAAGAACGAGATCGCGCTGTCTGTGGCATATATACGCCTGGGGGGCGCGCAGGGGCCGTCCACGGCTAAGTGGACGGCACGCGCCGCAGCCCCACGGGCGGCCACACCCGCCGAGGGCGTCGTCGCAACCCCTCTCCCCGACCCCTGTAAAAGGGTCGGGCGGCGCACCGGGCCCGAACGGTCGCGTCACGGGTGGGGCTAGCCCCCCCCCCCTAGGTCGCTTGTGATTGGGTCGAAGGCGTGCGCCGGCGGGCGATCCTTCGACCCGAGGGACAGCTCCCGGGCCGGGGGAGGACGGCCGCGGGAGCTGGATCGAGTACTCCCTGTGACGATCGATAGGATCGACCTATCGATTGTGGTACGCCCTTTCGGGGGGTACTCACCAATTTCGCATGCAATTATCGTCTTGGAGGGATTTCGCTTCTATTTCTTAGGACAGGTCGACCCTGCCCGGTCGACCTGTCCGATCGAGGGTTGCGGCGGGCGCGCGCGCGCCTCTTCTGGGCACGCGACGGCGTTCTCGCCCCGCTTCTCCCTGCTCGTCAGGTCTAAACGTATCCTTCTTTGTCCCGCTTACTTGCCATAGTCTTGGCACTGCGGTTACGGGTCTGTGCGTCAACCCTCCCCCCTGATTACGGTACCCTGTGGACACCCGACTTGCCACATTTGGTGGAGCAGCAGGGCATACGCAGAAACTCACGGCCCTCGGCCGTGAGGTGGACGTGTATCTCCTTATCTTTTACGGCTAAGACGGGTAGCGGTGTCATCGTGGACTTCGACTTGGGCGGCCGGAGCGCAGGGCGCAAACGGACCCGGGTCAAGGTGGTGGTGAGCGGGGCTCATCACGTCAAGGGGTCGCCACGGGCCGTAGCCCCGTGGACGACAGCGATCGCCGGTCCTCGACAGGGGAGGACCTGATCGGTCGGGCAACATGGATCCTCATCTCCCGAAGGACTACGTGCCCCCCGATGGGACGCGCCGAAAGGGCGTCTCCACGAGGTCTTCCTCTACCACTCAAGCCCGCAACGACCCCCCTCCGCCTCCTCGTCGGGCCCCGTCGGCGCATGCCGACGTGGACCCAAAGGACGACCCGCTGACGTTCCCAGCGGCCTCGGCGTCGGCGGCTGGGCCGACGCCTACCGCAGAGGCGGAAGACGACGGCCGGACTGCCGCCTATGAAGCTGCCCTTGCTCAAGCGGAGCAAGCTTTGAATGACGAGCAGACCACGGTAGCCGAACTGACGCGACGTCTGCAGCAGCAACAAGATCTGCTGGTTGAGATGCAGAAGTCTGCTCAAGAGAGCAGATCCGCCAGTGGCTCCATGAAGAAGCCCCGACCCACCAAGAAGGGTCAGCCCAAGGATCGCAAGCAGCCGACACCTGAGCCTGTCAAGGAACAACATGACACGGCGGAGCTACTTGCGGGACTCCAGGCTCTCCTTCAAGTGTACGGTGAGCGCCCCGCTCAGGGCACCCCCGAGCGCGGCCGCCGCACACGCAAGGGCCCTCGTCACACTCGACGTGACGACGCCCCTTCCAAGTCCCGGTCATCGACGGCGACGGACCGATCTACTTCGCCCGATCGGTCGTCGTCGTCATCGTCGACATCGGGGCCCCCGACCCCTCCTTCTCCGCCGTCTTCCCCGTCGGAATCTTCCGACGAGAGCACCACGGACGAGGAGGAAGCTACGCGACGCCGACGCGGGCTCAAGTCCAAGCGATCAAAGAAGAACGAACACGAGGTGTTCGACCGTCGGATGGCCATCCATGCACCCAACCGTCGTTACCGACGTCTGTTGTGCTACAAGACGTACTTCCTGGAGGATACGCGCCTGGCGTATCCACCCCGTCTTGTCAGGAAAGCACATAAGCTGAACAAGTGCTTGGACGGGCCGTTCCAAGGTCAGGCGCCCTTCACTGGGAAGGACCCACTCGCCATCTTCGGGTTCTTGTCTACGTTCAAGAAAGCTTGTGACGCCGCCGGAGCGTCACACGGACAAGCACTGCCCCTCCTCGGCTTCCGCCTGTCGGGATCGGCTAAGCTGTCCTTCACCTCCGCCGTGTCCAACAGTGGGACACGGGACGCGCACGCCATCAAGACGTACGGGGACGGAGTGAACTGGCTGTTGCAGAAGTTTGCAACGCCGGACAAGTTGAACGAGGCCTACACCGAGGTCATTTCTGCTCGTCAAGAACAAGAGGAAGCACCTCGAGCGTTCGGCGAACGACTCGAGCGTATGTGCGACCGCCTCGTCGGCTTGTTCAACAGCAGCGATCTCGTTGATACGTTCATCAACGGGCTTCACGACGCGATCAAGGCGCAGGTTGTCATGTTCCAGATGACCAAGGGCCGCGTGTCGCTGCCGGAAGCGATCACTACCGCGCAGATCTACTGGACGGGTGTCCAGAAGGTCAAGGTGGACCTGCGTCGACACATCCGGAACACTACCTCTCCAATCCGTGTTGGAGCCGTCTCGGAAGCCGTCGTAGCGAATGTCGCGGTCACTCCGCCGCAACCACCACGTTTCGCGCGAACGGAACGCAACGCCACACCGGCATCGAGATCCCCATCCCCGCGTCGAACTGCAACTTCGACGGACGAATGCTACAACTGTCACCGGTTCGGGCACTTCTCCAGCGACTGCCCCGAACCTCGACGGGAACGCCGACGTTCGTCAACGGACCGTGCCGTAACGGCCTTCGTCGACACCGACGACCACCCTGCCCACGCTCAGGGAAACTGAGCGGTCGGTCGCGTGAGCCCGGCGCGGCCGACCTTCCCCCTGACCGCGGCAAACCCCAACCAACACCTCGGTGTTGGACGTCGATCCTCAATAAGGCGTACCGTCACTACACGGTTCCCCTGTGTCTGGGGCCTGCCCCAGAACACATGCGTGCGATGCGGCCCACGCTGGATACAGGGGCGGGTCTCAACCTCATTCGGGTTGACCAACTCCCGGCGAACTGGACCTCGTTCGCGTCCAAGAATCGACGGACGCCCAAGGTGGTTGACGCCAGTGGCAACCCCCTTCCCATCCTGGCGGCGATCAACATCATCGTCGACTCCGGGCACGTTAAGATGGTCTCAACGTTCCACGTCGTCAAGGAGTTGGCCGTCCCGGCCATCTTGGGTACCCGGTTCATCAACCAGCACGTGGAGGCTATCTACCCACGTCTCAACAAGGTGTACTGGACCGACCCCAGTTCACCTGTCTCGGTTTGCATGCCCATCTTGGACACGCACTGCGTACAACGGCAACAGGGCAAGGTCCGTCTGGCTAAGCGGACGACCTTGCCGCCGTTCACCGAAGTGTTCGCGGCAGCCAACAGCGACATCACCGGGTTGATCCATGTGACCACCAACTCAAGATTGCACCAAGGTCACCAAGTCATCTTGGCGAATGGGGTCGCCTGCACCTTGCCCGCCGTGCCCTTCCAGGTACGGTTGTGCAACGTCGGCGCGACAACCAGGTACCTCAAGAAAGGTACCGTCCTCGGGTCAGCGGAGATGTACGAGGGGCCAGTCATCGCCACGGTCGATGAGAAGCCCCAACCTCCGCAAGATAAGCCCGCGCCGTCGGTCGACTCAGTCGACCTCGCGGACGCTCCGAAGCACCTCCACAAGCGTATCCGGAGGATGCTCGAGCAGCATCAGGTCATGTGGAGCGGCAAGCTGGGGACGATCCACGCCACCGTTCATCGGATTGAAACCGATGACAAGGTCATCCCGATCCACCAGGCCCCCTACCGGACGGGCCTGCGCAAGAGGGAGATCATCACGGACTGCATCAACGCCATGCTCAAGCAGGAAGTGATACGGCCAAGCCACAGCGACTGGTCAAGCCCAGTCGTGGTCGTGCCCAAGAAGAACGGCAAGCCGAGGTTCTGCATCGACTACCGACGGCTGAACGCCGTCACCAAGAAGGATACCTATCCCATTCCTAGGATGGATGATTGCCTCGACTCGTTGGGCGAGGCGCAGTTCTTCTCGACACTTGATTGCACAGCCGGTTACTGGCAAGTGCCACTCCGAAAGGAGGACCAAGAGAAGACCGCCTTCGCATGTCACGACGGACTCTTCGAATGGGTCGTCATGCCGTTCGGGCTGACGAATGCCCCGGCAACGTTCCAGCGAGCCCTGGACATCATCTTGTCTGGCCTCAAGTGGCAGATATGTCTTGTTTACCTTGACGACGTCATCGTGTTCTCCAAGTCCGCCGAGGAACACGTCCGCCACCTGGACGTAGTCTTGACACGCCTACGTAAAGCAGGCGTCACACTCAACCTTGAGAAGTGTGCCTTCTTCAAGAAAGAAGTCGAGTACCTCGGTCACTTGGTCTGCCCCGGCCAACTCAAGGTGCACAACAAGAACACCGAGGCCCTCAAACGGGCCACCTTCCCCAAGACGAAGACCCATATGAAGAGCTTCCTCGGCGCCTGCAACGTCTACCGACGCTTCGTCAAGGACTTCGCCAAGAGAGCGAGACCATTAACCGAGCTGACCAAGAACGACGTCGGCCCGGATCTGCCTGAACCAACGGCAGAACAACTCGCGGCGTTTGAAGACCTCAAACAAGCCTTGGTGACACCGCCGGTGCTCACCATCCCGCACCCCACCCGTCGATTCGTGGTCGACGTCGACGCGTGCGCGGACCAGCTCGGGTGCGCCTTGTTGCAAGAACAAGAAGATGGACAGCTGCAACCGGTGGGCTACTACAGCCGCACGCTGAAGCCGGCCGAGCAGAACTACTGCACGACGGAACGCGAATGCCTTGGACTTGTGTGGGGAGTGCTGACCTTACGGCACTTCTTGGACGGCAACAAGTTCACGGTGCGAACGGACCATCAGGCACTAAGGTGGATCTACAATACCACCGACCCAAGCAGCCGGTTGATGCGATGGCGCCTCCGCTTGGCCGAGTTCACCTTCGACGTCTTGTACAAGCCTGGTGCAAGTCATCATGCGCCCGACTTCTTGTCACGGACGCGCACCGGCGCCCTTGACGACTCGGATCTCGACGACGAGATCCCATGCTTGGCTCTGGCCGAGACGGCCAGAAGCTTGCAGAGGGGGCGGTACACCCACGCGGTACGGCTGACGCCGGTCGCGTTTGAGGACCTAGTAGCGGACCAGGCGACCGACGCCTTGTGCAAGGTCATCCGCAAGAAGATGGCCGCAGGCAAGGCCCCCAACTTCTCGGTGAAGGACGGCGCGCTCTACCGAGAGGGCCTCGACGGGGACCAGCTTGTGGTCCCGCACAAGCATCGGGCGAGGTTGCTCCACTTGGCCCACTTCCCGACCACGGAAGGACATCCGGGATCGAACCGGATGTACTACTCCATGCGGCGCCGGTTCTACTGGCCGTCGATGGCCACCGACGCCTACGGAGTGGTCACGCGGTGCGCCGCATGTGCACAGAGCCGGCTTGCGTTGCGACGCCACACGGCGCCGATGAGGCTGTTCCCGGCGACCGAGCCGTTGACGGAAGTCAACGTCGACATCCTCGGGCCGCTACCTGTCTCGTTGACGCGCAACAAGTACGTGTTGGCATTCACCGACCGCTTCTCCAAGGTCGTCCGTTGCGTCGCCCTGAAGAAGGTGACCGCTGTCACGGTAGCCTCGGCGTTGGTGGAGGTATGGGTGGCCAGCTACGGGCCACCCGACGTGCTCCTGTCGGATCAAGGAAGCCAGTTCATGTCGAAGTTCTTCATCGCCGTGTGCCGGACCCTTGGCATTGAGACAAGGGAGTCGACGCCGTACCACCCGCAGACAAACGGGCAGGTGGAGCGGTACAACCGCACCATCGTCAAGCAGCTCCGGCACTACGTTGCGGATAACCCGCAACGGTGGGATGAGCTCCTACCCATCCTCACGTACGCGTACAACACGCAGCCGCATCGATCGACGGGCGTGGCACCGTTCGAGCTGGTCATCCCCAGACGGATCCCGAACCTCACGGTGCACAGCCCGCCACCCGGTGTGTCTATCCAGGCACACGGCACCACCAAGGACGGCTCGCCCTTGTCGGTCAAGCGCTCCTTCATGGCCCGGCTCCGCAAGACCATACCCAAGGTGGCCGAGGCTCTGCGCAAGACGCAGCAGCGCTACAAGAAGACGTACGACAAGAACCTTGCCACCCGGAACAAGGATGTCAAGATCGGCGACTACGTGTACCTGAAGGCACACCAACGCGAGCACAAGTTGTCCAGCCCCACGAACGGGCCGTTCCTTGTCGTCGACCTGGACGACAAGACGTTCGTTGTCCAGGTGGGGGACGAGGAGAGCAGAGTGTCATGGGACCAAGCGACGCCAGCCCCAAGACCCGATGCAGCCGGCGAAGCCGACGCCACCCCTCATGCCCTGCTCAAGGACAAGGTGAACTTGTCCGACCGTCCATCCGTGATGGACGACTACCTCATCGACAAGCTCGTCGGGTATCGATGCGTCGACGGGGAGCACCAAGCCAAGGTGCGGTGGTGGGGGTACCAGAGCAACGACGACGTGTGGACGCCGCTCGGCGACCTGCCGAAGCACTTGGTCCTGCGGTACCTGCGGAACCAGAACAAGCAAGTGCCGGGGTACGAGTGGTCACCAACTAAGATGACACTCAGGTCGCAGAGCCAAGGCCTCCCACACCCGGACGCCCGCGTGAACGCGGTCACCCCCAGCGTCAGGTGGGTGCCAACCATCATCGCCTTCCACCAATCGCCCGACGGTCACGTCCAAGCGCGACTCATCTGGACCCACCCGCGCGGGCAGGTGGGCGAGGTCATCCCCCTGTACTACCTACGCAGTACATTCCCCACGAACTTCCCCCGTAACATACCGGAGCGGGCGGACTGGACGGCTCCCCGAGCAATCGTGGACCGGTTGGAGAAGCTCCACGGGCCTCACACCATCGACTTGTTCGCCACTCGGGCGAACAAGAGGTTCGAGCGGTTCGGCTCCAAGGAGTGCGAGCCCGGGGCCGAGTGGCGTGACTCAATGAGTCACGACTGGACGCCCCACAACGCGTGGGCGAACCCCCCGACCTCGCTCCTCCCGGAGATTGCCGAGCGACTGGCAAGTGGCCCTCCATTGGCCCTCACCCTCCTCGCTCCCCGGTGGGAAGCGCAAGAATGGTTCGGTATCTTCATGAACCGATGCTTCGAGTACGAGGAGTTACCCTTGGAGTGCTTCCCCGCTCGCCCGCGAGTCCCGACCTATGGGTGGCTGAGCACCCACCGGTCTGGACCACGATAGTATTTCGCTTTGAGCGAAATCATGCCGGCGAGTAGCAGAGTAACAAGACGATTCATGGGTACCTGGGCGTCCCTAAAGGGCTAGCCCCTCCCCCTTCTTCCCCCCAACTGCACCCGACACGCGGGAGCCTCCTACACCCTTCACTCACCCCCCTCACCCCAGATGTCAGCCACGTTGAAGCGGCCCGATGACCCCTCGCCGGGGTCATTCATCACCTCATCCAAGGCGGTGCGGAACCGGTCGTACAACAACGACCGCGACGCCGCGTCCAGCGCGGCGTCTGCCAGGGACCGCGACGCCACCTCGAAGGTGGCGCCATCCAGCCGGTCCACCTCCAGGCGTAGTGCCTGCTGCATCACGCGTACCGTCTCGCACCAGGCACGGTTGATCAGACGCGCCGGGAGGTGCACGCGCTTCAACTCGCGCAGGTCCTCCGAGCGAAAGAGTCGGCGGAACGCCGACTCGTCCGCCGGCGACGCGACCAACGGCACCTTCCCGGGCCAGCTCTGTACCCCTCCGGGGTACACGACCGATACCGGGACCCCGTGGGAGAGAGCGACCGCGAGGCGTGGCGAGACCCGCGCTCGCGCCGACGCCGGGACGCCGAGCGCGACGACGACGGCGACGAATGCCGCCGTCGGTGAGTCGACCGCGTCTCCGCCGTCGACTCCGACCCGTCCTGCTGTCGGCCGGGACGGCGAGAATGACGACGGCGGCGTGAAGATCGCCCCCGCGCACGGCTCGGGTGGCCGGGTGAAGGCGACCGCTCACGTCGACCGCGGCATGCGCTAGCCGTGTCCTCAGAACGGCTGTGCCGGCGGCGCGGACGGGATCGGCGGCTCTCGGAAGCGCCGGGCCCGAGGCGTTGCCGCGGCGACCCCTCTTCCCGCGGACGGGGCTGCCAAAGTCCCCCGCCCCGGCAGCGTCCCCAGCCGGAGGACGCTCTCCCGGCCCCCTGCCGTGCCCGATGGGGGAGGCCGGCCCCGACCCGACGTGTGTGGCGCCCGGCCGCCACCCTGCGTCCGCCCCGACCGCGTCCGCGGCTACGGCGCGGACCCTTCGTGCCAGAAGGAAGACCCCGGGGCGTCTTCGTCCCGCCTGGTGG